>CAUJRU010002586.1:0-71904 GCA_963277665.1 Viscum album
ATGTAATATAAGTTTTCATGCCTGAGACACTTAATTCATCATGTCATGATATTACAGAGTAGTTTCCAGGATGGGTCGTTGGAAAGTGGTATTAGAGAATATTTTTCTTTTTAATACTATCTGGGGATATGGTAGACATGGAATCAGCATTTGTCTAGTATTGTGAAAAAACATGAAGTAGTTTATTGTGTACACCTTTTCTAGTAAAAATTACGAGTTACCATGGGTATGAGGTTTTTGTTCTTAGTTTTCAATGATTTTTTGTGATTTTTATTAAATATGATTTGTTTATCAGAGATTGATATTTATGGTTTTCGATCGTGAAATTTTGAAAAGTTCCCTATGTATATGAATAATATTTTATATATAGGATTCACATGACACACTTGTTCTCCTATGTGTTTTTAAAAAACAATAGGGGTTTAGTTGTTTAATGTTTCAATGTAACATCCGAGATTCAATTATTAGAAGTGGAATTTTCTTTCTTAAGTAGAAATATAATAAGTCACATAGAATTATTCAAGAATGTGATATATATGTAAATTAAAAAATTTAAGAATTTTATTTTTATGAAATAAATTTCATTTTTTTATTTATAATGTCAGAATTATCATAGGATGAATTTTTGAGATTTTTTAGAAATAGTTGTTTTTGGGAAAACAATGAATAATATTGATTCTATAAAAACTGTAACTTTTATGATATTATAATGATATAATAATAAATTTAAATTTTATGAAATTTTCTTAGACCAAATATTTATTTAAAAAGTAATATTATTCATATTTAAATATATTTTTGAACTTATAAATATATTATTAATATTTTTGAAATCTAAGTTCTATTTTTGTTAAAATAAAAATAGTTTTTAGTTATAACATTTTAATAAATTATTTACAAGGTTAGTTTTTGTTTTTAAATGGTTTAAAATAAAAAAAAATAGTTTTATTTAAAATAATAGAGTTAATTCCATTGTAATTATCATTATAATTTATTTTTCATTAAAATCATTTTTATTCTTTAGAATTACATTTTTCTAAAAAGGATTTTCATTGCATTTTGTACACTTATATTAAATTTAATTTCTAACAATTATACAGATATAATCTTGTAAAGTGTATTTGATAATTTTAATTATAAAAATTAATATTATTTAATAAGTAAAACTTAATTTTTAGTAACAATGAATAGTAATAATAGTAAAACATTCTAACCATGATTAGGGTAAAATGGGTCTACCGGGGGGTTAACTAAAATATAAGGATAAAAAGACCACATTAGATTTAATAAAAATTATTTTTTAAAGATTTTTATACATTATATTGTCTTATATTTGAATTAATAGTAATTTTCTACCACCTGCATAAGAAATTGACGTTCAAGTATTTTTATCTTTTAAGTAATTCCATGCCTATCCCCCCATCAATTAAAAATAGAGATATTATCCACTATTATTCAAAAAATTTGAGAACTATGGATCCTTAAAAAATTAATAACAAACATCCTATATTTATTCAAACCATTCTTGATTATATTTTCTTCTCCTAAGATTATGAGATCATTATAGCTAATGTTGAAGTTCCTAAAGATATAGTGGAAGGTTAGTTGATCATTGTTTCAAATTTAGATAATGACTTATTTAATTCTAGAGATTTTCACTCTTTTATATATTCTATGTTTTCCATGAATATAATAAATTTTCCTAGTAACATAAAAAGTGTGTTTTCAATCAGCACACTTATTTGAAATCTTATTACAATAAGTATATATCAGTCAGTCCCCATTATGACACATAGACTTACCCAATTTGAAAATTTTATTATTATAACTTTGTTGTAATTTCATATAATCCTTGGAATGGAATGACATTCAAATTATAATTAAAAATATTTTGTTGAGATAATAAGATTAAAATTTATTATAGAGATATGGAATCCCCATCTTCATAGGGGAGACTAAATCATCTGAATCATGTCTAAATCCACCTTCAGTTGGTTTCATTAAGTAAATTATTTGATAAGAATAGAATAAATAACCTATTAATGTGTAAGGTATATTTAGAATAGAATATATACCTATTTAACACAAATAAATTTATTTATTTCCTAAATAACTATAGCATACCAGGTTCGATTCTATGGCATGAAACCAAACCTTAGAGCCACTTGGCCTCAAGCACAATTCCATGTATGCTAGAGGCTGCCCAATAGCATTAAGGGTCTATGATGATATAGTGGGGAGACTATACCCTCATGACCAGAGTATAGAACAATGGTGTAAATAAAATATAAGTATCATAAATAGATAACAACAAGAAATTTTAATATAATAACATCCAGATAAATAAATAATAGAAAAGTCCATAACTAGAATAATATACAAAAAGATGATCATGTCATGGTGATATAAAACAAGGGAATTTACATGGGAATAGGGAAACATGAATATAAAACATTCTATACAAAAATGAATAAAAATACCCAATATTTCTCCATTATCATCATCAACATAAGCTCAATCCTATACTCTAGTACTACATCTTATCCCAAAATCCAAGAATCTATATCAGGAAGCTTCCCCTTGTCCTTAACTATATCTATGAAATCTATTTGGGTACCAAATGGTGGTCCTAATATGGTGTGTGATATACTCAAGAGGCCTCCACCGACAGTGTATATAAAAAATCCAGGATGTTCTTAGAAGTGTAATAGTGCGCAGGTATCATTTGAATAAATATGGAATGATAAAGTGATGATATCCAATATATAAGTACATGTTTTAAAAATTAGTCTATAAATGATGAAAAAATTATGAATGTGTAAAGAACCATCAATAAAAGATGTTAGGTATATCAAGTATAAGGCCAATGGGGAAAAGGACCCAAGGACATTGACCAAGGCATCATATTCTATTCTATGAAGTCTATTTATAAAAAAATCAGTATAATGTAGACTTAAATGGGCTCAGACCAAGGGCCTTTGACAAAGGAATCCTATTTTATTCCATAGATCTCATCCATATAAAACTCAGTAGAGACTTGGGTGGAGCCCAATGAGTAATTCCAAGGCAGTCCAGGGAATCCAAATCCTGGGTAATAATCCAAGGGATCCAATATAAATCATTCATTGGTTCTATATCGCGATTCTACTGGCATACCAAAGAGTCCATAATTTTCACACCTTCCTACTTAAATTAATTTTTATTTTATTAATTCTTGACATGGGTTCTCTCACCAAGGCCCAAACTAGGTCCCGGATCAAAATTTACAACATTTAATGTTTTTTTCTTTCTCTGGTTTTCGGACCCGTGCATGGTCACCCCACGTTTGGCGGTAGTCGCACAACCGGCCCTAGTGTCGTGTAATTGCTTATTATTATTATTATTATTATTATTATTATTATTATTATTTTATCGTTATTCTATATATTATTATTTTTATTATTATTCTTGTCATTATTATTATTATTATTATTATTATTATTATTATTTTATCATTATTTTATATATTATTATTTTTATTATTATTCATGTCATTATTATTATTTTTATAATTATTATTTTAATGGTTAATAAATTTTATTAAAATTATCTTTATTATTGTTAATTTTATTATTATTATTATCCTGGTATACTATTATTATTATTATTTTATTACTATTTTAATTATTTTATTTCAGATATTATTACTATTATTAGTTTTTTATAATAAAATGAAAAGAAAAAAAAACCTAACCTAACCCTAATACCCGGCCATCCCCCCCTCCCTTTCTACCTGTTCCACCGCGGGTCGCAAGCCCCCCCCCCCCCCCCTCCTCGTTTTTCTTCCTGTGCGACCCAGCCCCCTCCTATCTACGGCTCCCCGCCGGTGCTACCTGCTGCGTCCCCTCCATCCATCTGCCTCCTCGCCGTCTGCACCTCGCGCCCCTGCCTCCAGCCATCCGCCTCCTCGCTGAAACCCTGCGCCAGCTCACTCGCTAGGTCGCCCTTGGCCTCACCCCCAGCACTGCGCTGCCCTCTCCTCTAGCCTCGCCGTCCCAACGCGCCACACCCTGCCCTCGCTAGTTCTGGTAGCCCTTACCCAGCCTCACACTGGCCCCGCTCAATAGTCGCGACCCAACCTTCCGCTCTCCCCCACAACGACCTCATTCTGGGAAACCTCACCGGCGCTGAACTCGCCCTCTCTCGGTCGTCTTGCCTCTAGCCTCCCGCGCTCCTGCTCTCCCTTGCTCCAGCCAGCGATGAACCTCATACTCTGCTCCAACCTCCTTGCTCTGGTGTGGCCTCATCCCTCCTTTCCGGCAACTAATTTTCCCATTTGGTATAATTAATCATTTAATCAATCTTGTATTCATTTATTTATTAATTAATTATTTTTGTTTTATCTGTGCTATTTTCTATTGTTCTGGATGAATCATAATACTGGGATATGTGTTTTTCAAGTTCTTATCGTTTTCTAGGGTGTGAAAATGGTTCGTTGAGTGTCGTTCGTGTTTTTTTGGATGCTTCGTTGTATCCGTGCTCAACTTTGAGGTAGGTGAATCCACATTTTTCTTTACGAATAAGTCCATATAATGATTTTATGTTTTTAGTTAATTATTTTACTTGATTCATGCCTCTGCATATTAATTGGTCATTATAATTTAATTATTTCAAGTTTGATATCCTTGTTAAAAAAATAGTTTTTATTGGAATTTCTGGTTTGCGTAATTTGTTTGGTCTGATTATAAATTTTGTTTGTGAACTAGTTATCTTGTTATAGAACTGTTTATAAACTAGTTAGGTTGTTTATATAGTTTTTTATAAATTATTTGGTTTGTTTTATAGTGGAATCTTCACTTTAAAGATTTGATGAATTTTTTTAGAAATGATTTTGTGTGTGTTTGAAAGGGTTAAGGGCCTTTTTTTCTTGAAATTTTGAAATGCTTGGGGTGTGTGTGTATGTTTGAAACTCAAAGGCATGTTTGGAACTTTCATATGCTTTGTGTGTTTCAGTGAGGGAATATTTATGTAAATGTAGTGTTTGTTGTTTTAGGAAATGGTGTTGGCGTGTGTTCGGTCTTTCAAGAGTGACTTGGGTGTGTATGGTTTTAAAAGTGGATTTTTAACATGTCGTGTGTTTTTGTTGGGTTTTTCACAACATACATTGGTTGAGTTTCCCGATTGGCTCTTGCACATGGTTTATGATCATAGAACTATATTTTTATTTTTATGAGTATAATTACCATGCAATAAAGATGATGATGGGAGCTTTCAAATGGTTTTTTTTGCATGCTATGTGCTTGATGTGATGCCTTTTTGGCCGTTGAAAAAAATGTTTGGAACTAAAGTGATATGCATGTATGGTTGTTTATAAAAGTATGGATTTGAAAAATGTCGAAAGTCCCGATTGGAAACTTTGAACATTTTATAAAATGGTATAAATGATAAATGGTGTGACGGTCCGATTGGGACCTTTGATGATATGATATACTTATATGTATATATATATATTGGGGCACCTATATAGGGGGGATATCCCTTATGGGTTATCGTATGGAGTGTCCGTGTTTGGGGTAGGAAAGTGCGGTGAGATGAGTCATGCATGTGAGGGCCTCCTACTTACACAATATTATTGTAACCACCATGGGTTCTTGGGCGTCTTTTAGATATCGAGTTATGGTTGCTGACCAACCCTGATTAGACGGGTTAGTACCCCCTGGATTTGTTGTTAGGCCAGGGGGGCTTTGAAACTGGATTGGTCAGTTTGGGTGGCCAGTTGGTTATAGACATAGAAACTTCACCATACGCCAGCAGGTGGTTCTGAAACCGAGTACGTCCATGGGTCTTCTAGGGATTTTTATGATCACTCATAGATACTTAATTATTTAATTGATTGTTTACTTTCCGTGTACTAATTTATTTTCAGTTTTCACTCTTACTTGTTTTACTCTAGCACAACATTGGTATTTTATGTTTTGTATTTTTTTTATAAAATGAAAAATGATTTTGGAAAATAATATGTAGCGTGTATTGATTTTTTAAATGGGAAAATGTGTTTATTATTATCAAATGTGATAAGCCCTACTTTTATAATTGTATTTTCAAACTTGCATTAATGGATTGTTTCGGGAAAGGAAGGACTTGGATTCAGTGGTTTACTCTTGTTATCCCTACTGAGCGTTTTAAATGCTCACGCCCACATTATCATTTCAGTTGTAGTTCTCCGTTGATCAGGTTTCTCTCAGTTGAGTTGCTCATTGTTGGAGGAAGCTCAGCCTTTGGTTGGTAGGTGACCTGGATGGTTACATGGAGGTATGTTCGGGCGTTCTATTTATATTCTTATTTCATTTCTCAGGTTCCGTTTTATTCTTCCATTTATTCTTTTTATCTATTTGTATTTTATGGGACAAGTCATTCCTAGTGGTTTAATCTTGATGCCCGACACTCGTTTCCAGCCCGTGGGGATTGGGAACGCCCCTCGGGCCATGTCGTGGGCTGACTCAGGTGACCGGTTCACGGTCGACCCAGGTTGGTTCGTGACAAAATGGTATCAGAGGGAGGTTGTTATTTGGGGATGTCTGGTTGATAGATATTAGGACTTTCGAGACTTGAGAGGTAGGTACGGGAAGGATGTCATGAACCCTCGCCCATTTTGAACCTAGAGTCACCAGGGGTAGTCCAAGAATTGAGTATTTGTTTTGTTCTGATTTTCTTCTGATTGAGGGATGACAACAGAGGAAAGCCAATTTCACGTCGTGATTTCACATAGAGTAGTGACCCATGTGGAGTCCGAGTAAATAGTTTATGTTCCTCCTAGTTGTTGGTGCTTACTTGGAGCATGGCGCACTACCATGTCACCAGGTTAAGCATGACTACTAGTACCTCACTTCAGTAATTTGATACAATTTGAGTGTCATCTTGGTTCTGATTGGTGTAAGTGCACTTTAAAAAAAATATTAAAAAATAAAAAAAAATGAAAAAAGGGGTTTTTGAAATGAGAATGATTTCTTTTAAATGGCTTTAAATTTGTGAAAGGGATTTTTTTTAAAACTGAAAGCTCTTGGTTTAAAAATCTGGCGTTTTCTCAAAACTGGTAGAGATATGGTTTGAGTGCAACCTCGTGTACTCTTTATGAATGTTTTCACATGTGAGGGAATACATGAGAAGTATGTGTTAGTGTGTATGGATGAAAGAAGATGAAGACATGTGCAACGGTTTATGAGATTACCGAGGTGTGCACTTGGAATTAAAGGCCTGACCTTGTTTTTCTAAAGTTATTTTAAAAAGAGAAAATGTTTTTTTTTTGAAAATTGAGTTTGGTTTATAAAGTGTCCTTGAATAAATGAGGTTTTGAAATCTAAAATGAAAAAGGGGATTTTGGATGTGTTTACATTTGCTTGTTTATTTTGAGCTTGTTGTTTTTGGATGATGGTGCTTTCAATGATGTTTCTTCGGCTTGATATTGGTTTTGGTTATGTGTTTTATATGTTGTTCAGAAAATGCTGCCCAGAAAAGTCCCCAAGGTTTCTGATAAGTCATGACCAATTTTTGGTCCCTCTCAGACGTTTCCTATCCTTCATGGTGTTCGTGGTCCGTTAGAAGCAGCAGAATGGCTTGAAGGGGTCGAACGCGTCTTTAGGGTTTTGGGAACTCCCAAAGCTATCAGAGTGCATGCTTTTTTGGGTTTATTTTGAAGGTCCGGCTCTGGACAAATGGGTGTTGGTGGCCCCACCGTAAGTGCGAGTTGGGATGACATGGGATGTCTTTAAATTGATCTTCATCCAGTAGTTTATACCTGAAGAGGTAGAGAAGAGGAAAAGGGAAGATCTCATGCATATTCAACAAAGCCAATAGATGGTGAAGGCATATGTTGACCATTTCAAGTAGCTTGTGTCCTTTTCTCCAGAGGTAGCTTCACAAGATTTGATGAAAACTTCTCTCTTCATTGGGGTTTGTCACCCAAAGATCAAGGAACGGGTCCTCCTTTATAAAGACCATCATTTTGAGAAGTTGGTGGATGATGCGTTCTTAGATGAACTAGTCCTCGGAGCGCAGGTGATTAGAAATCCAGCATATCCAGTTACTCATGAAGGTTTACCATCTGGTGAGAAAGATGTGCCAGAGGAACTTGTTCCAAAAGAGTCCTCTGTGGTGTCTTTGGCTTCTAGTTTTTCAGACTGTTCTGTGGTGTGCCACCAGTGTAGCATGTTCGGGCACGTGAAGTTGTCATGTCACACCCCTCCAAAGACGTGCCATCATTGCGGGTGTCTCGGTCATCTCAAGAAGTTTTACAGGAAGCATCGCGTGATGAAGACGCTATGACTAAAGGAATTTGAGTGCCTGACTGTGAGGCAAGAGATGCTTCAACCATCAGATCCCCAGCCACAGGCCTTGGGGTGAAGCTCACGCACAGTCAGGAGTTTTCGGGGGTGTGAATCCTCGGTTCGGGATTCATGTTCTATGTTGGTGGTGGAACATTTAAAGTCTTTTCGTTCTTGTTTTTCTACTGTTAAAGTCTTGACGTTGTTGAAAGTTAATTATTTTGTCTTGTAGTTATGACAAACATTCTCTATTGTAATCTAAACAGTTTTGTTTGTCAGGTTGGGGTTTTCTGCGTTGTGTGTTTTTCTTAGTAGTGTGATTGACCCTTATATGAGTCAATATTGGTTTAGTAGTGTTGGTTTGGAGACGTAAGTGCCTGCGTAGGAGTCCAGGATTGTGGTTATGCTCGGGTTTATTTCTTGGGTTAAGTTCTTCTTGGAGGTTTCTCTCTAGTGTTTGGTCTATCTCTGGTCTGAGTCGAGAGTTCCAAGTTTTGGCGGAGGTGTTGTTTCACTCGTGCTATAAAGGTTAGTCTAGATTGACTGGGAGTTCCCACGTCGCCCCCCTCCCGGGTTGGTATGTTTAGGTGTTAAATTTTTGTTCTAGTTGAATTCTTGTGGTGGGGAGAACCCTCTCCTGTTCTCTCATTCTCCTGTGGTGTTGTTTCTTTTAGTTTCAGTCGAGCATGGATTCTTGATTTGACCATTGTTCAGCTGGGTGACTTTCTGAGGGCAGAAAGTGTCTGTGGTGGGGAGAATTGTCACACCCTCCTGCTTAAATTAATTTTTATTTTATTAATTCTTCGAACGTGTTATCTCACCAAGGCCCGAACTAGGTCCCAGATCAAAATTTACGACATTTAATTTTTTTTTCTTTCTCTGGATTTCAGACCCGTGGGTGGTCACCCCACGTTTGGTGGTAGCTGCGCAACCGGCCTTAGTGTCGCGCAATTATTATTATTATTATTATTATTATTATTATTATTATTATTATTATTATTATTACTATTATTTTGTTATCATTATTCAATATATTATTATTTTTATTATTAATCTTTTCATTATTATTATTATTATTATTATTATTATTATTATTATTATTTTATTATCATTATTCTATATATTTTTATTATTATTCTCTTTATTATTATTTTTATAATTATTATTTTAATGGTCAATAAATTTTATTAATATTATATTTATTATTGTTAATTTTATTATTATTATTATTCTGGTATACTATTATTATTATCATTTTATTGCTATTTTTATTATTTTATTTCAGATATTATTACTATTATTAGTTTATAATTATGAAATGAAAAGAAAAAAACCCTAACCTAACCCTAATACCCGACCATCCCCCCCTCCCTTTCTGCATGTTCCGTCGTGGGTCGCAAGCCCCCCCCCCTTCCCCGTTTTTCATCATGCGTGACCAAGCCCCCTCCTATCCGCAGCTCCCCACTGGTGCTACCTATTACGTCCCCTCCGGCCATCTGCCTCCTCTCCATCTGCAACTCGCGCCCCTAACTCCGACTATCCGCCTCCTCGCCATAACCCCACGCCAGCTCCCTCACCAGGTCTCCCTCAGCCTCGCCCCCTGCACCGCGCTGCCCTATCCTCTGACCTTGCTGTCCCGGCTCGACGCACCCTGCCCTTGCCAATTCCGATAGTCCTTGCCCAGCCTCACGCTGACCCCGTTCAGAAGTCATGACCCAACCTCCCGCTCTCTCCCACGGCGACCTCCTTCCAGGTTCCCTCACCAGCGCTGACCTCGCCCTTGCCCGGTCGTCCTGCCTCCGGACTCCCGCACTCCTACTCTCCCTTTCTCTAGCCAGCGGAAAATCCCATCCATTACTTCGGCATCCTTGCTAAGGTGTGGCCTCATCCCTCCTTGCCGGCAACTAATTTTCTCATTTGGTATATTCAATCATTTAATCAATCATTTATTTATTTATTTATTTATTATTTTTATTTCATCCTTGGTGTTTTCTATTGTTCTGGATGAATCATAATACCACGATATGTGTTTTTCATGTTCTTCTCGTTGCCTAGGGTGTGAAAATGGTTCATTGAGTGTCGTTCATCTTTCCGTGGATGCGTCATTGTATCCGTACTCAACTTTGAGGTAGGCGAATCCGCATTTTTCTTTCTAAATAATTCCATATAATGCTTGCATGTTTTTAGGTAATTCATTTACTTGATTCATGCCTCTGAAAATTAATTGTTCAATATACTTTAAGGTTTTCGAGTTTGTTAGCCTTGTTAAAAAATAGTTTTCATTATAATTTCTAGTTTGTGTAATTTGTTTGGTTTGATTATAAATTTTGTTCGTGAACTAGTTATCTTGTGATAGAACTGTTTATAAACTGGTTGGGTCGTCTATATAGTTGATGATAAATTATTGGGTTTGTTTTATAATGGAATCTTCACTTTAAAGCATTGATGAATTTTTATGGAAATGATTTCATGTGTGTTTGAAAGGGTCAAGGGAATTTTTTTTTCTTGAAATTGTGAAATGCTTGGGGTGTGTGTGTATGTTCGAAAATCAAGGGCCTGTTTGGAAATTTCATCTGCTTTGTGTGTTTCAGTTTGTCCATATTTATGTAAATGTAGTTTTTTTTGTTTTAGGAAATGGTGTTGGCATGTGTTCTGTCTTTCAAGAGCAATTTGGGTGTGTATGGTTTTAAAAGTGGATTTTTAACATGTCATGCATTTTTGTTGGGTTTTTCACAACAAACATTGGTTGAGTTTCCTGGTTGGATCTTACACATGGTTTGTGATCTTAGAACTATATTTTTATTTTTATGAGTATAATTTCAATGCAAGAAAGATGATAATGGGGGATTTCAAATGGTTTTTTTGCACGCTATGTGCTCGATACGATGCCTTTTTTCCATTGGAAAAAAATGTCTGGAACTAAAGTGATATGCATGTCTAGTTTTTTATAAAAGTATGGTTTTGAAAAATGTCTAAAGGCCCAATTGGAAACTTTGAACATTTTATAAAGTGTTTTAAATGTTAAATGGTGTGACGGCCCGATTGGAACCTTTGATGATATGGAATACTTATATATATATATATATATTGGGGCACCTCTATTAGAAGGATATCTCTTATGGGTTATCATCTGAAGTGTCTGTGTTTGGGGTAGGCAAGTGCGGTGAGATGAGTCACACGTATAGGGCCTCTTACTTACACAATATTATTGTAACAACCATGGGTTCCTAGGCATATTTTAGAGATTGAGTGATGGTTACTGACCAACCCCGATTAGACGGGTTGGTACCCCATGGATTTATTTTTAGGCCAGGAGGACTTTTCCACTGGATTGGTCAGTTATGGCGGCCAGTTGGTTATAGACTTAGGAGATTCACCCTACGCCATAAGGTGGTTCTAAATTCGAGTATTCCCAAGGGTCTTCTAGGGATGTTTAGGATCACCCATGGTTATTGAATTATTTCATTGCTTGTTTACTTTATGTTTACTAATTTATTTTCAGCTTTCACTCTTACTTGTTTTACTCTAGCGTAGCATTGGTATTTTCTATTTTGGATTTTGTTTATAAAATGAAAAATGATTTTGGAAAATGACATGTAGCGTTTATTGAGATTTAAAATGGGAAAATGTGTTACTTATTTTCAAATGTGAAAACCCATACTTTTATAATTGTATTTTCAAACATGCATTAATGGATTGTTTCGGGAAAGGAAGGACTTGGATTCAGTGGTTTACTCTTGGCATCCCTACTGAGCGTTTTAAATGCTCACACCCACTTTATCCTTTCAGTTGTAGGTTTCTGTTGATCAGGTTT
This sequence comes from Viscum album, assembly GCA_963277665.1. Taxonomy (NCBI): domain Eukaryota; kingdom Viridiplantae; phylum Streptophyta; class Magnoliopsida; order Santalales; family Viscaceae; genus Viscum; species Viscum album. The sequence goes on from CAUJRU010002586.1 coordinate 12,115, forward strand.
CTCTCAGTTGATTTTCTCATTGTTGGAGCAAGGTCAGCCTTTGGTTGGGAGGTGACTTGGAAAGTTACATGGAGGTATGTTGGGGCGTTTTGTTTATATTCTTGTTGCGCTGCTCGGGTTCCGTTTTATTTTTTCGTTTATTATTTTTATCTATTTATGTTTTATGGGCCAAATCATTCCCAGCGATTTAATATTGATGCCTGGAACTCATTTCCAGTCCATGGGGATTGGGAACTCCCCTCGGGCCATGTCACGGGCTGACTCGGGTGATTCGTTCAGGGTTGACCCGGGTTGGTTCGTGACAACAATAAACCATTTTATAAAGTGTTTCAATGGTCCACACTAGTTTCCATACCATTGTTAATAATTAATTCATCACATTAAATTCATATATCAATTCACTTATATGTGATAAAATGAGGGTCCATGTTAGTGTCCATTCCACATCACAAACCATTTACATAATGATCATAAACCAAGAGGTTATCCACCTCAATTCATAGTTCCCAATTAAAACATTTAAACATCCCCATGAATTTATAAATTAAAATTTTCCATAAGAGGTATTTTACATTTAACATTATCCTTTTAATTCATAAACAACTTCTAGTCATGTATGGAAAGACCAACTCATTCAAGGGCATGGAATAACCATAAACAGTCAAATAAACCAACCTCAAAGGGTGGTTTAGGGTGATTTTGACAACCTAAAACTATATAAATGTGTAATAGAACATCCAAAGAATGTATTAAAACATTCAATTTAACGTTATACTAGTTTTATAAGAAACAAATGAATGGGTTTGGCATGAGGTAATACAACGTGAGCTATATACATTAAAAAGTTATTGGAAAAGGTATATAATTACTAACTTATATGGTTTATAGACTCCCCATATATTATTGGACACTAATTAATGATCGAATAGAATAAATTAGTGAAATAAGAAAATACCTTGAAAATAGGGAATATTAGCTCAAACAGATTTAGGATTCCTTACTATGAGATAATCAAAGAAACGAATGAATAAGATAGAAGAACGTACTGAGTTAGGTCCAATGTGAAAAACAATAAGAAAAAAAGTGTCTAGACTGAGTAGATAGCTCAAATACTGGACTGAGAGGGAGAAGGGAGTGAAAGTGTTTGGAGAGGGTATGAATGGGAATGAAAGGAGAAAGAATATTTAATTTGTAAGTCATTAAGGGTGTAAATTTAATTTCTCCCTCTTTTTAAGATGCTCGAAATATTTATGGTGTGAACAGGGGATTTACACTATAAATTACCCTTATTTATGGGATTTTAATGGTCCATTTATAACATAATAAGGGTTTACATGATAAATTAATAATTTATAGCATAAACTACTATTTAGACCATAAGTTGTTAGCTGCCATAGTTATCTTACAGCTTATCTGCTACCACTACTTCTTCCCATAGGTTCCCCAACATGCCATTTATGTTCCTTTAACAATGTATAAACTAAATTAACAAAAAAAAGATTTAACTGAAATTAAAAGAATATATACCACTCTAAAATTTCTAGGTGTTACATCCTCCCATCCTTAAAACAACTTTTCCCTACATTTCCCTTATGAGTGTGGTAGAACATCATATGAGAATAATTACAATTACTAAGCATGTATGTCAGCCTCTCTCACCTATGTATCATCATGTAAAAATCCATTCTACCATATAACCTAATCTATAGTAATTCCATGAATATCCTTTATACTATGATCAAAAATAAATATCAGATAATCCTCAAATGAAGCATCGACATCGAACTCGACCTCATTATTCTAAAAAGACCTGAGACATGTCTAATCAGTAATGAAAAAGCAGTGAAACTTTCAAAACATAGTGTATGGATTACTAACTATGAGTTAACTACAATAGATAGGCTATTATCCTTACTATCTCTAGTTTCTCGAAGGGTCCAAAAAACATAGGTTCTAGCTTACCTTGTTTCAAAATCCATTGATTCCCCAGTCTAGTTGAAATATGGATGAATACCCAATCCGTGACCTCAAACTCTAGAGGACATTTGTGATGATCAACATAATACTTTTTACTAGGATGATCTATATCCATATATTTTCTGATAAGATATATCATCATTTAAGTCCCCCAAACAAGATAAGGTCCCAGTAGCGTTGTGTCTCCTATGCCTAACCAACATAGGGGTGTAAGATGGCATTTCATTCAAGGCCTTATAAAGAGAAGTCTATATAGTTTCATGAAAGATGTTTTTATAATAAATTTAAGTGAAAGGTATTCTATTATCCCAAGAACCTTCAAAATATATGATTCATTATGGAAGTTTCATCTCCAAAACATGTATTGTACACTCAAACTAACTGTCAATTTGAGGGTGATAGGTTTTAATCAGTAGTACCTGTGAACCTAGTTCCTTTTACAACCTCTACCAAAATGGAAACCTAAATCAAACATCTCTATGCAATAAAATATGGAATGTAAATCTATGAATTCATATGATCTCCCTGACATATATTCTTCCTAGATCATCCACCGAAACGGTCTCCCTGATAGGTAATTAGTGAGAAACCTTTTTTAAATTTTCTATGATCACCCATACTTATCACATACTTGAGATGACCATGGTAAACCCATAATGAAATACATAGTGAAATAATACCATTTCCAATCATTAATGGGTAACAGATATAGAAATCCAACTTGTAACTAGTTCTCTTCCTTCACTTGTGGACAGGTGGAACACATAGTGATAAAGTTATTTATCTCCTTCTTTATCCTCAACCACCAGTATTGGTGGTGTAAGTCATGATAAAACATGGTAAGATAATTTCATACTTACCAAGAAGATGAATGAGACTCATAAATAAATTCTTATCAAATTTCTATAGGAACCTAGACATGATCGTGAATGAACAAGGCCTCATCACCATCAATGATCCAACCATGTGGTGGATCCTCACCTGTAACTCTTTCTCATAAGACAATGCCCTCATGATTTGAATGTTGCATCATATTTACCATATCCCGCAGTGAAGTGGTCACTAAAAATAATTTGAGAAAATATTACCATAACAATCAGGAACTTCCAAGTGTATCTCAAAAAAATATCCATCTAGGGACATTCACTTCTAGTCTCTTAAAATGCTTGTATATGAATCTTCCTGCTCAGAGAATCGACAACCGCATTGCTCGTCCCTTTCATATACACAATATCATAATTTGAAAACTCTAGGTATTCAACCCATATTTACTCTATGATATTTAAGTCACCCTATGTGAATATTTATTGGTGGATTTTATGGTCCATGAATGTAATGACCCAGACCCGAGCAGCCACTCGAACAGTGCTAAACAGGTCGGGTGTTACTACCTTAGGCGCACCTCCCCGAATGCCAAAGTATGCCAACTAGCAGTGAGGGTCCAATAGGTATAGTGGGGAGGCTATACCCTCTCAGAGGATAATAATAATAGTACTGGTTCGAGTATAATAGTAATGATACAGTGGAATAAAAGACTCAACAGAATCGAACCAGACCCGCAGAACGGAAGTACATTCAATATCAAGTAACAGCGGAAGCAATAAATATAAACAACAGTAGTGGAAATTAAACAGAACAGCATGAAGAACACAACTTGTAACTACTAAACAAACCAACCATGCATCTATAGCAAGTCAATACATAAAAAGGGCACCAATAGCTAACGAAAAGTAGCTACAACAAGTAAGCATGATAATACAGGAAAGGAAACAAAACAAGATAAACTTAATCTATGGTAAGACCTCAAGGTCCATACCATCTTCATGCAACAACTAATGCAGCCCAGATCCTGATGTTAGCCTCTTTCATGCACGTAAATCCATAAATTCTACACGTGTCCTGAAGGGCCTGTGAAGGGTGTGAGATAAATCTCAGTAGGATACCACCCAACGGTGTGTACCTAATATAATTGTTTAAGCAGGCATGCCTTTATAAGGAAAATAGTACGATGCACAAATAAATACAAACTCCACTGGTGCTCAACAGCCACCATGGAGTGTCACCTACTTCGGCCAATGCCATAATCTCTGTCATATAACCTAGCACCATGTGCCACCTGACACCATGTGTCTCAAGTACCGACGTCCCGAAGGCATGCCCAAGAATAGTAACCCAACACCTTGTGCCTCCTGACACCTCGTGCCTCAAGTACTGACGTCCCAAAGGCACGTCCAAGAAGTAACCTGGAGGAACAGCAAAGCCTGTCCTAAAATAAATAACAGGAGGGACAGTGATGTCTGCCCTCAAATAAATTAACTGGAGGGACGGCGATATCCGCCATCAAATAAGTAACCAGAGGGAAGTGATATCTGCCTTCAAATAAATAACCGGAGGGACAGCGATACCTTCCCTCAAACAAATAACCGGAGGGATAGTGATACCTTCCCTCAAATCATGGTGAGCCTCAACTCCCAACCCGACAGCCTCAAGTTATCCTCTGGAGGCTTCTCACATCCCACCTGACTTCCTACAGCAAGCACCCCCAACCAAAGTACCTAAACCGCATCTACGGGGGCCTCTACCCACACGAGTTATCAAAACCACCTCATCTTGGAGTATCTATGTGTGAACATTACTCAAAGTTTCATGTGAGTGGTAATCACCAAAATAGTACCCAATCCACCACACCTTTGACACCTCGTGTCCTTACGACCATGTCTCTCAAGTTTGATAGCCTCTCCATCCAAGTAACTTGGGCCATTCCCAAACTGACAATTGTACTACCTCAAGACGACGTCCATGACGCCCAATCCCGTGGCCAAAACCACCCAAAGTATCCCGGGACAAGCCCAAACTATGATCAGCATCACTCAAGAATATCCTGGTCATGTCCAACACCACCCAAAGGGTCTAGCAGATGCAATTCAGCAATTACATATAAAACACATTTAAACAGAACACATAATAGGCAAAAACATCTATACAGATGAATTTCACAAAGTAAGTGCTCTCCCATACCGGCACTGAAATTTTTAAAGTCTCCAACAATTCATATCTAGGTTTAAATAACTAAACCTAACATTTTAAACCAATACAATTCATGTGTTATCATTTTGGCAACCTCGACCAAAATTCCCCATGTGAGCAACGACCTCTCGCCCAACCCTACTCAATCAAGACAGGACAAAGGGCATACCCAAGGTATCCCATAGGTCTAATAAGAAATTTAAAATGAAATAGTAGATATTTTAGGGTCTCTCTCAAAATAACCAAATACACGCCATAGGCCGCCCTTCCCAAATGACCATGAAAAAACAAAAGAAGATATGTACCACCTACATTGTACTATTATGGTGTTACTCCTTCAATGGAAACCTCCAATTAGGTCTAAAACGCGGTAGATCTACAAAAGAAACAAAACCTATCAAACCAAACCAACTCATTATAGGACAGAAATCACGAATAACGGCTCAATTAGGAATCAAGGCCTTACCGAGGAGGTTCTAACGCATCAAACGATGTTCAAAATAGAGTTCGGATGAAGATCCGGGGGGGATTTGAAGGTCTGGCCGGCTCTCCCCATGTAAGCCCCGAGTGGAAGGAAGAAAAAGAGGAGAATGGGAATCCCTTGGTGGCCCGGAACATAAAAACCCTAATTTTAAGTGGATGCACGGTTAACCTGCAGGGTTTATCAAACTGTGCACCAACCATGCGGTTTCCACTGCTTCACCCAGGAACTTCACATGGCCAACCTGCATGGTTTGGAAAACCATGCACCACCCTTGTGGAGCCCACTGTCTCACCCAGAGACTTCACAGGGTTTGTCCGCACGGTTTGTTCAGACCGTGTGCCAACCGTTCACACCTACACGACCTCCCCAACTTCAAAATTTTAACCCAGAATTGTCCAATTTCCCTAGTTTTCTCAGAAGCGTGTCAAAATTCAAACAGGGTCAGGATTTTGACCTATTCCAAAAAAACTCAGTTTCTTACAATCTCCCCACCTTAACATAGCTCATCCTCGAGCTATAAAATGAAACCTAGGGATGGCACCGAACACACCATCCCGATCCAACCAACCCAGACTTCCCCAATCACAAGGTTCTGGAAAAATTCTTCAACGGGATCCCCTCCTTAGGAATTGCCTAACTCGGTCTCAACCCGAAAAAACTCAGAACAATCAAAGTTTCACAATCATGTGTTCTGGATTCAAGGTCATCCTGTGATGCATCATCACCTCTACCCCTCATTGGAGCTCTCATGTCATTTCCGACACCCAAACGTATCACACACCGCATCGATGTCCGCCTCTATGAGGTTATACATCCCATGGATGCTCAAAACAAACCTGGTGCCTAGCACCTCAAGTGACCTGCATCCTTGATGCCTCGATGCCCATGGCACCTCAAGTAACCCGCATCGTTGATGCCCCGATTCCCATGGCACCTCAAGTAACCCACATCCTTGATTCCCCTGATGCTATGCATCTCATACATATATATATAAATATTACGCACCTGATTTGGCGCCAAACCCACTAACCAACATCTAGTCAATCCACATAGGTCATGTGCATCGGGTGGGGATGAATGGCTTCCACGGAGTACGAGCCCCATGCTCCTGGCATTTTTTCAAATTTCTTGACTGTTGCGGACTCTGGTCCTCTCGCTTCCTCGTCTGTTCTGCCTCCGGCAGCGCAGGTCCTTGGATCCGGCCAGCAGGAGGTTGGCGGGCCTCCGGCCAAGGGGCCTCCGGTCTTGCAGCCTGGTTCAGGAGTCGCGACGAGATCTTTCAGAGATGTGTTGTGAGGTAAATCGTTGGGGGAGTCGTGCTTCCAGGAGATTAGTCCTTTCTCTCACTCGGTAATGAGGGAGGGCTCCCTCATATACATGGTGGTGCCTGAGGTGGCCTTTAATGAAGCGCTTGACGGGCTCAAGTGGATGCTCGTAGCTCGGTTTGGCGCCGCGATGCCCTCTTTGCAGGTTTTTAAATGCCTTTTAGACTTCTGGGGCCTTCAAGGGGAGGCTCGCATCTCGCTGATTCATTGGAATGTGTTCTGTTTGGTGTTGTCTTTGGAGGAGGACTTCATTTTTTCCTGGTGTATGGCTCTGAGATCTTTGGGGCGGTTTCATTTCAACTTGTCTCGGTGGTCGTTGGCGGTTCATAGGGGCATGGAGTGATCTCGCGCTGCGGTATGGGTTTCTCTTCCGGGACTGCCTTTTCCCTTCCAGAATGGCACCTTCTTGAAGGACATTGGGGACTCCTTGGGGCGTTTCCTTTGCACGGCTCTGAGCACCAGGTGGGGGGAGTCATCCTTGGTGCCCAGGATCTGCGTTGAATTAGACCTGTCCGCTCCTCCCCCAGAGAAGCTCTCCCTGAAGGTGCCGAATTCCATGGATTGGGTTCAAGACTTAGTGTACCCTGTGTTTCCTCAGTTCTGCTCCTCTTGTTGTTTTCAGGGCCATTCTCTGCAGAACTTTCTGAAGAGTGGGCCAGGAGGCCGTTGCAACGTCTCTGGGGGGAGGCCTCCAGTATGTCAGGAGGAGGCGGACTCATGGGAGGCTTCAGTGCTGGCTTCTCTCCCTGCCCCTGCGTCCCCTTCCTTGCAGCCTGATCGTGCATCAGTAAAGTGGTTGTCTCCCTTATCTTCTTACCAGGAGGGCCCTCCTAGCAAGGTCGTTGCTTCAGTTTTATCTCCTTGTATCCGGCCGCGTTGCTCGAGACCCGTTGCGTCCTCCAGCGTTCCAGGGCAACTACTGCTTGATGGATCCCTTCTTGAGTTCTCCCTAAGTGTGCCTAATGATAGGGTGTCCCTTCCCCCCACTCTGTGGGCCCCTGGTTCCAATGGTTCTCATAAGGAGTTGTTAAAGGTGTTGGGGGTCATTCCCTCCAGTCAGGTTCCTAATGTTGAGTCGGTGCTGCAGGTTTTCTTGGCTCGTCTTGAGGGCCGTTTTTCTACTGGTGGAAGGTCGGGCCCGCTCTCGGGCTCGGTCGGACCAGACCTAGCAGGGGCTGGTGAGGTTGAAGGTAATTTGCAGGTAGTGCATCGGCATCGCTCGGGTACTTTAGCAGGGGAGAGGGGGGAGGGCTCCCCCTCCTTGGGGTCTCTGGAGGCCTCTCCTCCTTCCAAGTCTGTAGAGAGCCCGGGAGTGCGCACAAGTCTCATGATGAAGAGGCTGTAGTTAAGGGAGAGTTCGGCTCCTAGTGAGAAGGAGACCAGAGGTCCTGGGGTTAAAGCCAGGCCTTATCTTAGCACATGATTCCAATATTTATCTGGAACTCCTGTGGGATTGGGGAGAGAGTCAAAACGGATTTTGTATCCTCAGAATGCAGTAAGAACAAGGACTCGATGGTTGCGGTGTTGGAACACAAGCAGAGATCTGTAAAAATCAAGGAGTTTGATTGTAGGGTTAAAATGCATGGATACATGCATGCAGATCCTATAAACAACCATATTCGGTTGTTCTGGAAAAGGGAGGTAGCAGTTGAATTGATTCTGGCAGGTGACCAACATATTACTATGAGGGTTATGTGAGATGGGATATTTGTGGTTGTATCCTTCGTTTACGGGAGTTGTGATGCACAAAGGCGTGAGTTGCTGTGGTCAGAGCTATTCGATTTTGACCCTGGAGACCAACCATGGATAGTGAGTGGGGACTTCAATATCATAGCACTTCTGAAGGAGAAGAAGGGTCGTGGGGAGTTCCCCAGGAGGGCAAGAGATCCTTTGTGCAGTTCATGGCGGAAAAGGGGCTGATGGACCTGGGCTTTCATGGTGACCCCTTCACCTGGTGTAATAACTGGAAGGGTGAAAGTCGTTGTTGGAGTATACTAGACAGATGCATTGCAAACATCCACGCCATCTCGATGTTTCCTAGAGCGAAGGTTACCCACTTGACGCGAAGTATTTCTGATCACTCGCCGTTGTTGGTGTCTCTGTGTAGGGAGGAAGTTAGGCAGGAGCATTTTTGTTTTTTCAGCCAGTGGGAGAGTATGCTGGACTACCATCAGGTGGTATTAATGGTTTGGGAGGAGTGTACTCTAGGGTATTCTTAGGGGGATATTCACTCCAAGCTAAGGCGTCTGAAGAGTGCACTCCAGGTTTGGGCCAGGAATATCCCTCCTCGGGTTCAGGAGCTGTTTGTGCTCAAATAGGATGTTGAGGGGTTGGAGACTCGGTTAGAGGATTGGTGGGATGAGGGAACCTTTGAGGAACTGGATGAGAAGAGGAATGCCTTGGCGGAATTGGTTCTCTCACAGGAATGCAAGTTGAGGGAAAGTTCGAAAGTTAAATGGCCCAAGGAGGGGGATCATAACACTGCTTATTTTCATGCTTTCATGAGGGAGAGGAGGTGGGCGGTGAACCCAAATCTGGCCTTGGAGGATGACTAGTTTACAGAGTATAGGGAGGTGGTCGGGGTTATGGACTTTTCTTTCTTTATGAACCTCCTTGCGTGCCCGAATGAGAGAATGGTTCGGGGGTATCCCTCGGGGGATGCTAGTCTTTGGGAGGGGATCTCTAAGATTGTCTCTGACCAGGAGAATGGGTTTCTAGAAAGGGTTCCAGAGGAAGAGGAGGTGCAGGAGGCCTTGTGGGGTTTGAACCCTGATAGTGCAGTAGGACAGGACGGTTTCCCGGGGTCTTTCTATAGGGGCTCTTGGGCTATTGTTAAATATGATGTTGTTACGGCTGTCCAGGACTTCTTCCGCGGGGGTGTAATCCCACGGATCGTGGCAGCGACTAAGTTGGTGCTTATACCGAAGATCAAAGACCCCACTTCTCTATCTCACTATCGGCCCGTGTGTATGTGCAACATCCCCTACAAGATCCTGGCAAGGATCATTAACAGACAGTTGTCAGGCTTTCTTCCCAGATGGGTATCAACGGAACAACACGGTTTTGTCAAGGGTAGATCGATCCAGGGAGCGGTGGATTTGGCGAAAGAGCTATTGAGGGACCTGAACACTAAATCATGTGGGTCTAACCTAGTTTTCAAGATGGATATGAACAAGGCTTATGATAGGATGGAGTGGGCCTTTATCAATAGGATGCTAGCTACTATGGGGTTTTCTAAATGGGTCTGCGATCTGATATTCAGGTGCGTCTGTTCTCCTTGGTTGGCTTTAGTGTTCATGGGGAGGTCTCATGGATTCTTCAAGTCGTTTTGAGGCATGCGGCAAGGAGACCCTTTATCTCTGAGCATATTTATCCTCATGCAAGAGGCCCTAAGCAAGCTAATCGACAGAGGCATAGCTGATGGGGCCATTGTGCCATATCGGAGGAAGTACAGTCTCCCAACGGTATCGCACCTTATGTTTGCGGATGACATTGTGATCTTCATGAATGGGGGAGGGAGGTATCTTACTGCGCTCAACAGAATCTTGGAGGAGTATGGGCATTGGAGTGGGTAAATGGTGAAAAAAGGCAAGAGAAACTTCTTTGTATCTAGCTCATGTAGTTTGAGTAGGGTGGACAGGTTGGAGAGGATTCTGGGTATGGGACATGGCTCGTTTCCCATGGAATACCTCGGTGCACCTATTGCCACAGGTAGGTTGCAGACCAGGGACTTTGAAAAGGTGGTTGGGAGGATCACGGAGCGAGTTCTAAACTGGAAAAATTGCTTCCTATCCTTTGGGGGAGGATTACGGTGGTGAACAGTGTACTTTCAGCAATTTCGGTGCATGCCTTGGCCTCTGTAAGTGTGCCAAAGGGAGTGATCAGGTCCATTGATAAATTCCTTGCGTTGTTAATATGGGATGTAGAGGATGAAGGGAAGAGGCAATGGGTGTCGTGGAGTAGGATGGCGTGACCTAGTGGCGAAGGTGGAATAAACGTCAAGAGTCTGGAGGTCACGATTCATTCCATTCGGGCGAAGATTGCATGGGAAATCATTGAGGGTCGCACCCTCTGGGGTATGCTCATGTTGCAACGGTACATGGATGGGGGTTCGTGTTCCTTGAATAATAGGTCGTCTTTATGGTCTTCGGTGAGTAATATCATACCAATGCTCCTTTCGTTGTCCCAATGGATCATCGGGGAGGGTCTTATCTCTTTCTGGCAGACTAATTGGTCGGGTTCTGTGCTGGGGTATCTGGGTTGCCCAGCCCCCACCATCACATTCAGAGAGGCGAGTTTATATCCCCATTTCTTCATATATATGTTTGATGCAAACAAGCAAGCGGTTTTTTATGATATTTGCATGAATGATGAGTAGGACAGGTGCATTTTCACCCCCTCTCCCTCAGGGATGTTCAGCTCGAAGGAGTTCCAGAGAATGGTTGCCTCTCCAAGACAACATGACGGATGGAGTGATCTGGTATGGGGAAACGTATTTCCTATTAAGTTTAGTTTCCTTTCATGGAGGCTTCGGAACAATGCCCTTCCATCTGACGATAATATTAAACGGTTGGGGATCAGCATGGCTTCCTGCTGCCAATGTTGTGTGTTGAAAAATGAAGAGAGCTTGAGCCACATCTTCTTCACGGGTGATTGGGCCCAACAGATTTGGAGATCCTTTGGTATTCTTCCAGCTTATGGGGATCCAGGTGGTAACATCAAAGTCTTCATGGAGAATTGGGTACAGGGGGCCATGGGAGATGGCACTGACCTGGCGGCGAGGCGTGTCATTTTCATTGTGGGGTGCTGGGTGTTATGGCAGGCTAGGAACCGTGTCAGGTATGAGGGGTTCTAATCCTCAGACAGGGCGGTTGTGGCTAGAACCAGGTGGCTTTTTCATGATTTGGTTGGCCTTGGAAACATCAGGAAGGAGGCTCCGTCCCTGGGTGATCTTTACGGGTTGTGGAATGCAGGTGCACAGAATGCTGCTAACCTCTTGGGGAATTGGATCTGGTGGTTACCTCCTAGGGATGGCCTCAAACTGAACACAGACGTCCGATTCGGGCGGAGGCTAATGCAGCCCTATCCGGCCTTATCTTTTGCAAGGAGAGAGGTATTCTCATCAGTGAGGTGGAAACTGACTGCAAGATAGTCCATAATTCCTTAACGGGTAAAGGCATCACTCCCTGGTCCATTTCCTATCACGAGGAAGTGCAAGATCCTGCTCAACAACCAAGTGAGAGTCTCTCATACGTGGAGGGAGGGGAACAAAGTGGCTGACTATCTGGCCTCTCTTGCTTCTCTGGGTTCCCCGGTTTATTTCCTTTACAATGTGTGTCAGTTTAATCCAGAGGGGGAGGACCTTTTACGGGGTGATTCCCTTGGCCTACATTACTTTCGCCCCCCCTAGGTGGGCCCCTATATTCCCCCCCCCCTTTGTTTTTTGTTTGTTGTCTCTGCTTACTTAATAAAAATCGTAACGTTGGATGGATGTGCATCGCGTGCACCCAAAAAAGACATACCTATATTATTCATGACAAAAGAGAACAGGGGAATCACGACCACACCCGTGGTGTACCTCTAACTATCATCGGATCACCAGCCTGCTCAGCCTCTGACAACTCCACAGCATGCACCTGGCTTGAAGTACGACTACCTGATGCCTGACCTCCCTATAGTGCTGCTCTAGTCACCGGCCACTGACCCCTCTAGTGGGTCCCACTGTCTATATCACGTCCTCCACGTGCAATTGAACCTTGGATACCCTCTCCTGGTACCAAACCTAAACCAACTCCAGATGCCACCGTCTGTCCTGGTCCCTGCTTGCCGGCTGTCTGAGAAGGTTGTCTGCAAAACCTCTCCAAATGCCCGACCTGTCCACATGCCTGGAACTCCTTTGGAGGGCTATCGTACTGAGTGTGAACATTCCCTAGGTGTCCGAATTGAAATAAAATCACTACAGAACTACCACAAGGTGGTCTAGATGATTCCTTAGCCTGACTACCCTACTGAAACTCATCCCGTCCTCACTTCCTTTTGTCTGAAACCTCACCTGAAGCTATCGTCTGACCCACCTGGGGCCTATCTCACTGGTTTCCCTCTACTATGAGCGCCTGATTCACCACCTCTAAAAAAGAACCCATCCTAAAGATATTCATCTGGACCGAAATGGCATGTCGTAAGCTATACTCGAAGCGCCTCACCCTAGTTGCGTCATTGCTTACCACACTAGGTGCAATGAGAAACAGCTCAGTGAAAGTGGCTGCATAGTCCATGATGAACATGTCTCCCTGCTGAAGACTCAAGAACTCCTGAGATCTCTCTACCCTCAGTGTCTCCAGGTAAAATTGCTCAAAGATCCTATCCTCGAAGTCCTTCCATGTCAGTCCCTCGTGCATGTGAGCCTGAACCTACACATCCCACCATCGCTTTGTCGTTCCTCGCAGCATGTATGTAGCCAGCTTGACCCTCCACCCTGGAGGCATCTCGAGCTACTCAAAGATCATCTGCATGCTCTCTATCCAGTTCTCTGCCGCCTACAGACCACCCTCACCCTGAAAAATCAGCTGGTGCTGTGATTGGAACTCCTGCATCAGGTATTCCAAAGAAATCTATGTACCTTACGCACCTTTGTTGATCCCCTGCAAGACACATACTAGGCTAGCTCGGAGTTGCTCATCGAGCCAAGGTCCGAACACTGCCAAACCCAGCTGTTGTCATGTCTACACTGAATCCTAGACCTGGTCCTATCTTTGAGCTTGTACTTGTGGCTCGTGCTCTTCCTGTACTGAATCATGAACCAGATCATGCACCTACGTCACTGAATCATCTCCCGCCTATCGCTCCATCGAGACGTGTAAGAGGAACCCACTGAATACCATAAATGGTCAGACAGCCCATCTATATAACAATATATATTCAATGCAGATAAGGAAAGTAATAAAAGGTAGTGCATAACTACTACCCTTACTCTCCCCCACCTCAACCCATGCCCACGGCATTCCAACCTCATGGCCTCCTTACCTGCCCTTATCAGAGCCAAGTATCAAAAGTACCTCAGGCCATACCCATCCCGACAACCAATGTTTCCTCAAACCGACGGCCAAGTCACCCAATACTGGTGATCAAAATCACCTCAACTGATAATACATGCCTACTCGTACAAGAGCCAAACCCAAATACCCTGTCACATGAAATTATACAAAAATATATAGCATGACATAGACATTGAAACAACAAGAAATTCTATCAGGAATTTCACCAGTTCACATTTCAAGGCATACTAGCATGGTAATTGATTTTATTCACACGGTATTATCACTTCACAAAGAATACGTGCAGTTATGAAATTGAAATATCCTAAAAATGTGCCTATCAAAATCCAAGAAAACAAGCCTTTCCATACTGGGCCAAGGTCCAATTCTCCCTTACCACACTAGGTCAAGGGTCACATATCACAATTAATAACATCGCACACCAAGTGAGCCACCAAGGTGTAAATCATACAAACTGTAATCTGAGAAAAAGAAAACAGCAATTCCCACCCATGGATACTAGGTTCATCCCCTGTACCTGGGGTTGTAGGCACCCAAGCACAAGCTAGAAACTCAGTCCATGTAACAACCTATCTCTAGTCTACCATATCTCAAATAGTAAAACCATCATAAATAAAAAGAGAAGTCACAAACTCATTAGTAGTCAGAAAGGCGCTACTACTATATCCCTATCAATAACTCCTCTCATACCACTTTGTAATGACCCGGACCCGAGTATCCACCCAAACAGTGCTAAACGGGTTGAGTGTTACTACCTTAAGCGCACATCCCCGAACGTCAAAGGTTGTCGACTAGAAGCGAGGGACTAATAGGTATAGTGGGGATCCTATACCCACACTGAGGATAATAATAACGGTACTGGTCCGAGTATAACAGTAATGATGCAGCGGAATAAAAGACTCAGCAGAGTTGAACCAGACCCGCAGAGTGGAAGCACATTCAATATCAAGTAACATCGGAAGCAATAAATATAAACAACAGTAGTGAAACGTAAACAGAAAAACATGAATAATACCACTTGTAACTACTAAACAAACCAAGCATGCATCCATAGCAAGTCAATACATAAAAAGGGTGCCAATGGCTAACCAACAGTAGCTAAAACAAGTAAGCATGCTAATACAGGAAAGGAAACAAAACAAGATAAACTTCAGCTAAGTAATACTTCAAGGTCCATACTATATTCATGCAACAACTAACGCATCCCAACTCCTGAAGCTGGCCTCTTTCCTACATGTAAATCTATAAAGTCTGCACGCGTCTCGAAGGGCCCATGCCGGGTGTGAGACAAATCTCAGAAGGATACCACCCAACGGTGCGTACCTAATATAATTGTTTAATCAGGCATGCCTTTATAAGGAAAGCAGTAAACAATATGGTGCACAAATAAGCAAAAACTCCACTGGTTCTCAACAGCCACCACGGAGAGTCACCTGCTTCGGCCAATGCCGGAATCTCTGTCGTATAACCCAGCACCATGCGCCACCTGACACCACGAGTCTCAAATACCGACGTCCCGAAGGCACGCCCATGAATAGTAACTTGGCACCTTGTGCCTCCTAACACCTCGTGCCTCAAGTACTCACGTCTCGAAGGCACGCCCAAGATGTAACACAGAGGAATAACAATGCATGTCCTTAAATAAATAACCGGAGGGACAGTGATGTATGCCCTCAAATAAATTAACCGGAGGGACGGCGATATCCTCCCTCAAATAAGTAACCAGTAGGACATCGATACCTGCCCTCAAATAAATAACTAGAGGGACAGTGATACCTAACATCAAATTAATAACCAGAGGGACAAAGATACCTACCCTCAAATTACGGCAACCCTCAGCCCCCAACCTGACAGCCTCAAGCTATCCCCTTGAGGCTCCTCACCACCCAAGTGGCTTCCTACGACAAGCACCCCCAACCAAAATACCTAAACCGCATCTACGGGGTCTCTACCCACATGACTGGTCAAAACCACCTCATCACATAGTATCTATGTGTGCACACTACTCAAAGTTCCTGGTGAGCGGTAATCACAAAAATAGTACCCAAGACACCACACCTCTGACACATCGTGTCCCTGCAACCATGTCTCTCAAGTCCGTTGGCCTCGTCATCCAAGTAACTCGGGCCACACCCAACCTGACAGTCATACTGCCTCAAGACGACGTCCATGATGCCCAATCTCGTGGTCAAAACTAACCTATCCCGGGCCAAGACCAACCTATGATCAGCATCACTCAAGAACATTCGGGCCATTCCCAACACCACCCAAAGGGTCCAGCAGATGCAATTCAGCAATTACATATAAAACACATTTAAACAAAACACGTAACAGGAAAAACCATCTATACAGATGAATTTCACTAAGAAAGTGTTGTCCCATACCAGCACTGAAATTTCTAAGGTCTCCAACAATTCATATCAAGGGTTAAATAACTAAACCTAATATTTTAAACCAATACAATTCAAGGGTTATCATTTTTCTAACTCCGGCCAAAATGCCCCATGCGAGCAACGACCTCTCGCCCGACCCTGCTCAATCAAAACATGACAAATGGCATACCCAAGTTATCCCATAGGAATAATAAGATATTTAAAATGCAATAACAGATAATTTAGGGTCTCTCTCAAAATACCCAAATACGCTCCATTGGCCGTGCTACCCAAATGACCACAAAAACACAAAAAAAAGATATGAACCACTTACCTCGTACTAGTACAATGTTACTCCTTTGATGGAAACCTCCAATTAGGTCTAAAACGTGGTAGATCTACAAAAGAAACAAAACCTCTCAAACCACAACAACTCGTTCTAGGATAGAAATCACAAAGAACGGCTCAATAGGGATCAAGGTCTTACCGAGGGGATTCTAATGCATCAAACGATGTTCCAAATGAAGTTTGGACGAAGATCCAGGAGGGATTTGAAGGTCTGGTCAGCTCTCCCCACGTAAGCCCCGAGTGGAAGGAAGAAAAAGAGGAGAATGGGAATTCCCAGGTGGCCCAGAACTTAAAAATCCTAATTTTATGTGGCCTCACGATTAACCCGCATGGTTTAGCAAACCGTGCGCCAGCCGTACGATTGCCACTACCTCACCCAGGAACTTCGCATGGCCAACCCACACAATTTGGAAAACCTTTCACCACCTGTGCGGATCCCACTGTCTCACACAGAGACTTCGCACGGTTTGGACGCATGGTTTATTCAGACCGTGCACCAACCATTTGCACCTGCACGACCTCCCCAACTTCAAAATTTTAACCTAGATTTGTCTAATTTATCTAGTTTTATCAGAATCAAGTCAAAATTCAAACAGGGTCAAGATTTTGACCTGTTCCAAAAACCCGAGTTCTTACAATGAACACCACAAACCACTTTCCATGATATTAATGCATAAAAAAACACAATAAATAAACCCAAACCAAAAACTCAATATCGTGCATTGGGTAATTACTCTCATGAAGTATCAACTAATTGGATCATTATTTAATAAAGTTACCTCCTTATATTAGAAATGATCCTGAATTAATGACTGATGTATCATATAAAACCATATAGCCTATTATATAATTAGATAAGATCATGATCAGTGCTAATGTAAGCCTTACTTTCAACTCCTGAAAATAATTCTCTCGTGATTTGTACCATGTAAACATGACACCATTATTGGTCAAGACTATAAGTTCTACTAAAATGTGTGATAAATCCTATATAAACAATCTATGATAACCATCCAGACCTAAAAAATATATATTTAAATGGCGTTCTTGGGATTCACCCAGGAAACTAAAACTCTCATCTTCACTGGGTAAAATGATACTATTATCTGTGAGATGATGTAACCAAAGAAGTGAACTTTATCAATCTAAAAGTGTTATTTTTTGACATTAGAATACATTTAGTTTTCTATTAGTGTATTTATTATGATATCAAGATGTTTGTCATGGTCATGTAGAGTATGTGAGTACACTAAGATGTCTTCCATGAAGACTACCACAAATGAATCTAGAAATTGGTGGAAAAACTGATTCACTAGATCCATGAAAACTACTAGAACATTTAGGATACCTAACTACATGAACAAATACTCATACAAGACATATCTATAAGGAAATGATACGCATGGTATGTATAAATATTAAACACATACATGGTGATAGCCTGACATCAAATCAATCTTGTTGAAAACTATCGGACCTTGGAGATAGTCAAAGATGTCATATATATATATATAAGGTATTCAATACTGGTTCATAGTCATAAGCTGGTTCAATTTATGGTATCCTACACACAACCTAAGGTTATAATCTTCCATCCTAGATAATAACTTGGGGGAAACCCAAGGCGATCTACTCGGTAATTTTAATCCCTTATCTTCCAAGTCATTTAGAAATATTTTGTGCTTATGCAACTCAGCAGTAAGCATCCTATAAGGAATAATAAATACTTATGTTACTCCTAGAATTTGATAAATAGTAAAATCTACCTCTCTCTAAATAGGTATTTCCAAAAAAATCATTAGTAAAAACATCCCCAAAATGGTCTACTACTGGAGGGAAGTCTATCTTATTTATTCCCTGGCCATCTAAAAAGATATTATCAATCTAGGTTATCACTTCACCAAACCCATGATGGCGTTTTCTAGATAAAATTTCCTTAAAATCCCATTCACCATTATGAGTATAATTACCACCCTCATGTGATGTGAAGGATACACTATATAAATAAAAATATATATGTATGGAAAGGAAACAACTAGTCATTCTTGAGAATTATGTCAAAACATGTTATCTCGAGGATGATGTGGTTACATGAAAAATGGTAGACACCTTCATCTAGGGGGAATCCAATACAATGGTGTATAATTTCTGATTAAATTTATAATGGGGTATCAAGTGGGTTCACCCCCCAACTGTAACACCCCAAGACTACATAGTGTGTCATTTCTTCAAAATAATTCAATAACTTGCACTACATGCAACACCGAGTTAAAGCGCTCCATGACTTACCAAACTAGCCGTTATGAATAGTAATACCTACTTTTTTAAAATTTTATAAATTATATCTCTAAAAATAGACTTCATTATTGGATTTGGAATATCAAAATTAGCCTAGGGTGAAATTTTGGTACTTTTCGGATAACTTTAATATTTTGATGAATAGTGAAAATTACTAAATTTTAATTAAAAACAACTTTTTAAATCAGAATAATTAATGGTGATAAATTATTAATTTGAGAGGTTTTAAAGTATAATTAGAATATATTTTTACCATTTTATCCAATGGTGTTCATTAGAATTAATTTCACTTTGAAATTGGACATAAACAATTGTCAATCTGTTGATATATATTGTATCATAAAAACACGCTATTTGTTGTGACAGCAGAAATTAATTATAAAATTAATTATTGAAACTTATATGTTTAGAATTTTGTAAAATAGACACCATTTTTTAATTTGGAATATCAATTATAGCTTAGGGTGAAATTTTGGCATTGTTCTGAAAAACTTCAATTTTTGATGAATAGTGAAACTACTAAGTGGTAGTTAAAAAATCTGAATTTTTCATAAAACATAATTTTACCGCTTCTGTGAATGGAATTTCGAAAATCCGAGAGACACGGTTAATATCAAGAAGTAAAATTTGGTTCAATGAGATGAAAATAATTTTTAGTGAATAGTAACTTTTTACTTTTATTTGCCACGGTTAAAAGTAAATAGGGTAATTAAGGGTAAAAATGATATTAATATTACCCTAACACATGTCCTAATTCTATTGGACAAGTTAATCTCGACCAAAAAAACCTTAGAAATAAAATATTATCATTTAGGTCCACTTGGATTAGATTAGGACATTTATTATTATTTAATTCAAAGAAGAGTTAAAAGAGTTAAAATCAAAGTTTATTTACTAAAACATTTTTAATATAGGGTTATACATAAGATAAATTCGATTGTAAATATTTATTAGAAATATAAATAGATTTACTACATAATGATATTTTATTTATAATTTTTATACATTAAAACATTTAATTTATTTATGACACAATGATGATGCAGTAATTACCTAATTAATGAAAATTTGGAATAATTGATATTATAAATACCCAAATAAATATAATTTGAGACTTTTTATGATTTACACTAATTTTCTAGGTTAATATGACATGTTAGGGTTTATTTAATTAACTTTGGTCGAAGTAATAATTCTATTATGAGTTTCAAAAAAATCAACTATTGAATCGTGTCAAAATTGACATAAAAGAGTTTTTAAAACAAATATTATATTATTAATTGATATTAAATTCTTAAAAAACTAAGGTTCGGCCAAGAGACTTATATCCTGATAGTTGTATCATTAATGGACCACTTTGGGGTTTCTATGATGTATATAGTAAGTTTATTAACTATATAATATAAAATTACAAAGTGACATGGTAAATGTCAAACTAATTAACTAAGAGTTAAAACTAAAAGATAAGGTTAATATAGTAACCCAAACCTGTCTAAATTCTATTGGTTGAATGGTTTTAGACATATACCTACCTTTAACTTTGAATAATCAACTTTGTAGCCATTAGAAACCGAATATTAATTTATTACAAATTAATATTTCTAGCTTTTCCAAAGGTGCCCCTCACCCCTCTTATAAAAGGGCACTCCCCCTTCTCATTACTTCACACATTCATAGCCTTTTGGTTCGGCTAACCCCTGCCCAAACACTCTATCAACTTCCCTCACTACAACCTAGAGGCCTTAGTTTGATCAGAAATCCAACCTAAGGATCCCTTTTGATCAAATCAAAAGGAAGAACCTGAAGAAGAGGTAATGTTTTCACTACCCTTTTTCAAATTCATTTCTTTTTCAACTTCTTCTTTCTTTGTTTTTCTCATTATAAAATAATGAATCCAGTATATCCTATATACATTAATATTATTATAAATATGATACAACCATATTCAGTATTCTATCCACCCTTTGAATAACATGTCACCATACGTGCGTACGTACGACTTACCGTCTCCACGTCGTGGTGTAATTGTTGTTCAATAAATTATTATTTGGATGGGAATAATAATGATGTGTAATTCATTTAAATAATAAATATAACATGATAATTATTCTGTATATATGATATACCATCCAATTATATATTATTTTAATATCAAAAGAATGATATTGTCGCTCGTGCGTACGTACGGACTACCGTCTCCACGAACGCGATGAGATTCATTCTCTATCGTATCCATTCAAGTATAATTATCATTTGATGATTTAAAAATAATTTTTAATGGCTTGATATCATTATTGATATGAATAATATACAACCTATCCATGAAAAACATGGCTTACATAACAAAACATATAAAAAAATGAGTAAGATAACACCTGAAACGATGATAATTCTAAGATATTATTAACAAAGCAATGTTAAAAGATCATATATGATATCATATTAATGTATATGATTATTGAATAATTTAATAACAATTATTTCACCATTATACATTAGGTTAACCTACCCCCAACCAAGGAAAAGTACAAGGTAAGGGGTTTTCATCTCACTCCTTATTGTCTTAAGATTCGTGTCATATTGCCACCATTACCTTTTGTGTGGTGTATGTACTGCCTATAATTATATTATTTGTGAAATAAACTTTAATTTATGTTTATTTACATATTTATTGTATGATACCTCTTTCATGGGTTGTACGTTTCATAAGATACCAAATTGGTAAGGGTTTATTTCACAATCTCTTCATTATCCGAGATTGTTTATACATAATTATCTACTGGGATCTCTTTATCATCCACATCCATGTTTCTTAAAAATGTATTTCAAAATTTTTTTACTATTTAAAAGAATATGGGTTAAAGTCATTTATACCCTTTTTTGACTTTTTATAAGAGTTTTATAAAGGAATCTTTCCGTCATTTTCCAAACAAGGTGCTTTTTAACGTTTTCGACAGAATTAAGGTAAGAATGTTTTTTTTAACTTATACGGCGGGTGCGGTTATTTTCCGCCGTTATAAAATCGTCGAAGCTTCCCTTACAAGCTTATAAAAATATTTTCAAAGAAAATTTTTTATTTTATAAATATATAACTCTTAAATGATTTCAAAATAGAAATAGATATTTCTCTAAAAAAGAGTTTTGATTTCATCTATGTCAACATCCTTTGATGGATTTTACTCTTATTTGAAGTTGATTTATTATGATAAAAAACTTCTATATTGTATTGAAGGTTTTGTGATATGTTTGATTGTGGATGTGCTGTTTTTATACCATTCATAGTTTATGGTGAAAGAATTGAGATTTCGTATGCTATTTTTAATACGAATGTTTGTGTTATGTTTAAACCTTTTCATATGGGAATGTATTGGACTAAATATGTGAAGGGTGGAGCCCGCTATAGCTCCTCGATGCATCGGTAGGTCTCATGAGACAAAATAGTGTCTTGGCACAAGGCCTTGGAAAAATCTTATTTGTAGTCTTGTCACGAGGCCTTGGCTATATGGTTATGATAGTCTGACATTATGCATTCCATCATTATGAAAGTGGTTATTGATATTGCATGTGGTTATTCAATTAGTAGAATATAAATATGAATAAGTAAATGGAATTATTTCATTTTATTTTTTTCACACTATGTTGAATTTCAAGTTTAAAAGGCTTTCGTTTTAGTTATAAACTGCCTTAAGTGTTTATGTTTATCTATGAAATCTTCTGCTATAATGTTATCCTTACTGAGCATCTGAGCTCACCCCTTTCAATGTTTTATTTTTCCCATGATTATGAAGAAGTAATTTATGAATGACCTGCAGGGATATTATGAGGGGATATGAAGACAAGATGTTGTTGTAGTTTTCATTTTTATGATGTAATGTAAGACTTATGAATATATCTAGTGTTTCCAAGGCTACTAAACCAATCGGTCTTTGGAGATTTGATCCTTCTTGTGATCATGCCAATGTTATGTAATAATGCACCGACTCTAGGTAACTGGGGTCGGGGCATTACAGTTGGTATGAGAGGAAGTTTAGCAATAACCTTGGAATCTAGATTTAGATAAACTCTGAACAGAGCACATAGCCCTAATATAGACTTTGAAGATTAGTATAGATGAACTTCCTATAATTTTTGTATTGTAGAGATTTTGTGAGTTTTCCGAGAAATACATCCCTGTTTGGATACGAGCAGGTAGAGGCAGCTCTGGCACAGATATACCTAGGGGTAAAACCCAAAAACACCTCTTTGAGCTAGACTCGAACGCGAACTGGTGCACGACAACGGGCCTTGCTGCACTCTTGGTTACGACACTCCCGGGGGATATGCTTACGATAATTCTCATTTTATTTACAAACCATTATGAAGGGCTCATGAGTATATACTTACTCAAAGAAAAAAAAATTATGATTATGGATTATATCCATAAACTGTTCAATTTTCATTAGGAATTATTTATTGCAATTCATAAACTGACCTAGTTTATGCTATTGTATAGAAATGGCACCCAGTAGAAGGAATGTGAACTCTAGTAATATGTATGATCCAAAGAGTAAGAAGGATCGTATCTTTCATGGTACTAAGACATCATTTAGAAGGGAAATAGTCTCCCATGTATTATCATCATATGAAGAAATAATATCATGTGTTGATAAGATAAGTAAAGAGTTTACTGAGTCCTATGGCTTTGAAGGGAAGCAAGAGAAGAAAATGATGGAAGAGAGAAAGATGCATAAAGGGAAGAGGGAAAAGAAGAATTTTCCCATATGTGATAACTGTGGGAAGAAACACCCTGGAACTTGCCTGAAAGGAATGGGAGTTTGTTATAAGTGTGGAGGAAAAGTGCACAAAGTACGTGACTGCAAGGGTAAGAAAATGGTTTCAAATGTACAATGCTTCATTTTCAAGGAGTTTGGACACTACGCGAACCTATGTCCCAGTCATCAGACTATACCGCAAATGATGCTATTGGATAATAATCAAGTTATGATACTACCACAAATGAAGAGGAATTATTAGAGTTCTTATGTTGATTATGTCATTTGAGTGTTGTATCAACAATGTACTTGTTATAATAATTATGGAGTATATAAGGATTGTACTGCAGTACTATTTCATTAAGGACTTGAGATTGTGTGGAACAAAGAAAAGTGACTCAATAGCAGGTTAAATTTTTGGAAAATATATGGTTGATAGAAATATAAACCATAATATGGTTCTGATACCGAGGTAGTGATTTTAGAATAATACAGGATTGATTTGGATAAATTATATTGGATATTGTTGACTACCTTGAAGCTGATTAATGATTTGTATATTCTATCATTGTTGGGGTTTAAAACATTTTTGGATTGATGAAGTATATCCAGCATTCTATATGGAATAAGGGAGCATGAATGTAATCAATAAGAATTATGGTAATTCAGGATGTTTCAGTGTTTTAAAAGAATACATGATGAAGGTATTCATATGCTATTATGGGGTAAAAAGGATCTACATTATGTTTACCTTCCTTATAAATGTTGGACTGTGAGTTTGGACAGAAGTATTTTGGATAAATTCTAGTTTGAGATTAATTATGGATTGCCATAAAAGGACAACCCGGAGGTCGGGCGGCAACCCGTTGCGACTGGCAAGGCCATGAGACTTGAACCCGCAACCGAAGGGCAACAAGGGTGTATCACCTACCACTGGCCCACGAGATGTCCTGGATTAAATAATATAGTTTGTTTTAAAAGATCTGGTAAATGAATTATAAATTCGTTTATTTTGTAACCCTGTACGAATAGTATAAATAGAATTTTTTTTACGTTCTATTATCTTTTAGAGTGAAAGATGAGTTTCTGGTAGAAATTTATTAATGGATAAAACTCTAATTATAAAGTAAGTATATCTCCTTATGATCTTAGCCAATCTCATAAATAAATTCCTCAACATTAAGAAAAGGAACTTAGAACAAAAATGTTGTCCTTGATGGTACCTTAAATCATCACTAATTTATGGCTATGGGATTGTTGGACTTTTCATAGCCATGTTCTCTACCACTCTCCATCAGATAATTGATGGTT
The DNA here is from genome assembly GCA_963277665.1 of Viscum album. Classification (NCBI taxonomy): domain Eukaryota; kingdom Viridiplantae; phylum Streptophyta; class Magnoliopsida; order Santalales; family Viscaceae; genus Viscum; species Viscum album. The sequence continues at coordinate 37,063 of CAUJRU010002586.1, forward strand.
ATATTTCTCTTCCATATCCATATTTTCCTACATGGAACCCTAGTAAGTGTTATTTTTGGTAATCTTCATACTTTTCACTCATTATTTTAAATAGAGGCCTCATTAATTCATTTTTTGATGTGGGATTTAAACTAAGATATTTTGAAACGTCAAAAATGTGTTATCTTAATACCTTATGTTTTTTTGAATCGATGGTATTTTAAATCATCATAGATTGATGAATTTAAGGACCTCAATTTTAAACATGTTTGTGATTGATGACCTCAATCACTATCTATAAATATTTATGTTTTTCCTCCAATTATATGTCTCTAATTTCCACCAATGTTCTCCTAATAGAGATCATAATTTGTTGGTAACCCTTTCATTTCCCTTTTCCTCATATTAAGACTAAATTTTAGTAACCCAATTTCCGATGTGGGTTTTCCCACAAAGATATTTTTTATTTTCAAAATTTTATTTTCGAAGAACAATTTCAAATTGTGAGGACACAATTTATTGAAGGAGGGAAGAATGTAACACCCCAAGATTACATAGTGTGTTATTTCTTCAAAATAATTCAATAACTTGCACTACACGCAACACCGAGTTAAAGCGCACCATGACTTACCAAACTAGCCGTTATGAATAGTAATACCTACTTTTTAAAATTTTATAAATTCTATATCTCAAAATGGACTTCATTATTGGATTTGGAATATCAAAATTATCCTAGGGTGAAATTTTGGTACTTTTCGGATAACTTTAATATTTTGATGAATAGTGAAAATTACTAAATTTTAATTAAAAATAACTTTTTTAATCAAAATAATTAATGGTGATAAATTATGAATTTGAGTGGTTTAAAAGTATAATTAGAATATATTTTTACCATTTTATCCAATGGTGTTCATTAGAATTAATTTCACTTTGAAATTGGACCTAAACAATTGTCAATCTTTTGATATATATTGTTTCTTAAAAACACGCTATTTGTTGTGACAGCGGAAATTAATTATAAAATTAATTAATGCAACTTATATGTTTAGAATTTTTTAAAAAAGGCATCATTTTTGAATTTGGAATATCAATTATATCTTAGGGTGAAATTTTGTCATTGTTCTGAAAAACTTCAATTTTTGATGAATAGTGAAACTACTAAGTGGTAGTTAAAAAAACTGAATTTTTCATAAAATTTAATTTTACCGCTTCTGTGAATGGAATTTCGAAAATACGAGAGACACGGTTAATATCGAGAAGTAAAATTTGGTTCAATGAGATGAAAATAATTTTTGGTGAATAGTAACTTTTTACTTTTATTTACCACGGTTAAAAGTAAATAGGGTAATTAAGGGTAAAAATGATTTTAATATTACCCAAAAACATGTCCTAATTCTATTGGATAAGTTTAGGTAGACCAAAAACAACCTTAGTAATAAAATATTATCATTTAGGTCCACTTGGATTAGATTAGGACATTTATTATTATTTAATTCAAAGAAGTGTTAAAAGAGTTAAAATCAAAGTTTATTTACTAAAACATTTTTAATATAGGGTTATACATAAGATAAATTCGACTGTAAATATTCATTAGAAATATAAAAAGATTTCCTACATAATGATATTTTATTTATATTTTTTATACATTAAAACATTTAATTTATTTATGACACAATAATGATGCAGTAATTACCTAATTAATGAAAAGTTGGAATGATCGATATTATAAATACCCAAATAAATATAATTTGAGACTTTTTATGAATTACACTAATTTTCTAGGTTAATATGACATGTTAGGGTTGATTTAATTAACTTTTGTCGAAGTAATCATTCTGTTATGAGTTTCAAAAAAAACTATTGAATAGTGTCAAAATTGACATAAAAGAGTTTTTAAAAAATATATATATTATTAATTGGTATTAAATTCTTAAAAATATAAGGTTTGGCCAAGAGACTTATATCATGATAGGTGTATCAATAAGGTACCACTTGGGGGTCGGTTGGATGTATATAGTAATTTTATTAACTATATAATATAAAAATACAAAGTGACATGGTAAATGTCAAACTACTTAACTAAGAGTTAAAACTAAAATATAAGGTTAATATAGTAACCAAAACCTGTCTAAATTCTATTGGTTGAATGGTTTTTGACCTATCCCCACCTTGAACTTTGAATAATAAACTTTGGAGCTATTAGAAACCGAATATGAATTTATTATAAATTAATATTTCTAGCTTTTCTAAAGGTGCCCCTCACCCCTCTTATAAAAGGGCACTCCCCCTTCTCATTACATCACACATTCATAGCCTTTTGGTTCGACTAACCCATGCCCAAATACTCTCTCAACTTCCCTCACTAAAACCTATAGGCATTAGTTTGATCAGAAATCCAACCTAAGGAGCCCTTTTGATCAAATCAAAAGGAAGAACCCGAAGAAGAGGTAATGTTTTCACCACCCTTTTTCAAATTCATTTCTTCTTCAACTTCTTTTTTATTTGTTTTTCCCATTATAAAATAATGAATCCAGTATCTCCTATATAATGTAATATTATTATAAATATGTTACAACCATATTCATTATTCTATCCACCCTTTGAATAACATGTCACCATACGTACGTACGTACGGCTTACAGTCTCCACGTCGTGGTGTAATTGTTATTCAATAAATTATTATTTGGATGGGTATAATAATGATGTGTAATTCATGTAAATAATAAATATAACATGATTATTATTCTGTATATATGATATACCATTCAATTATATATTATTTTAATATCAAAAGAATGATATTGTCACTCGTGCGTACGTACGGACTACCGTCTCCACGAACGCGATGAGATTCATTCTCTATCGTATCCATTCAAGTATAATTATCATTTGATGATTTAAAAATAATTTTTAATGACTTGATATCATTCTGGATATGAATAATATACAACCTATCCATGAAAAACATGTCTTATGTAACAAAATATATAAAAGAAAACGAGTAAGTTAACACCCGAAACGACGATAATTCTAAGATATTATTAACAAAGCAATGTTAAAATATCATATATGATATCATATTAATGTATATGATTATTGAATAATTTAATAACAATTATTTCACCATTATACAGGAGGTTAACCTACCCCCATCCAAGGAAAAGTACAAGGTAATGGGTTTTCATCTCACTCCTTATTTCCGTGAGATTCATGCCATATTACCACCATTACCTTTTGTGTGGTGTATGTACTGCCCATAATTATATTCTTTGTGTAATAAACTTTAATTTATGTGTATTTACATATTCATTATATGATACCTCTTTCATGGGTGGTACGTTTCATAGGATACCAAATTGGTAAGGGTTTATTTCACAATCTCTTCATTATCCGAGGTTGTTTATACATAATTATCTACTGGGATCTCTTTATCATCCACATACATGTTTCTTAAAAATGTATTTCAAAACATTTTTACTATTTAAAAGAATATGGGTTAAAGTCATTTATATGCTTGTTTTACTTTTTATAAGAGTTTTATAAAGGAATCTTTCCGTCGTTTTCCAAACAAGGTGCTTTTTAACCTTTTCGACAGAATTAAGGTAAGAATTCTTTTTAACTTATACGGTGGGTGCGGTTATTTTCCGCCGTTATAAAATCATCGAAGCTTACCTTACAATCTTATAAGAATATTTTCAAAGAAAATGTTTAATTTTATAAATATATGACTCTTAAATGATTTCAAAATAGAAAGAGATATTTCTCTAAAAAAGATTTTTGATTTCATCTATGTCAACATACTTTGATGGATTTTACGCTTATTTGAAGTTGATTTATTATGATACAAAACATCTATATTGTATTGAAGGTTTTGTGATATGTTTGACTGTGGATGTGCTATTTTTATACCATTCATAGTTTATGGTGAAAGTATTGACATTTCGTATGCTAGTTTTAATACAAATGTTTGTGTTATGTTTAAACCTTTTCATATGGGAATGCATTGGACTTAATATGTGACAGGTGGAGCCCTCTATAGCTCCTCTATGCATCGGTAGGTCTCATGAGACAAACTAGTGTCTTGGCACAAGGCCTTGGAAAAATCTTATTTTTAGTCTTGGAACGAGGCCTTGGCTATATGGTTATGATAGTCTGGCATTATGCATTCCATCATTATGAAAGTGGTTATTGATATTGCATGTGATTATTTGATTAGTAGAATATCCATGTGAATAAGTAAATGGAATTATTTCATTTTATTTTTTTCATACTTATACATTGCCTTAAATGTTTATGCTTATTTATGAAAGTTTCGGTTGTATTGCTTACCCTTACGAAGCGTTTGAGCTCACCCCTTTTCTATGTTTTATTTTTACCCAGGATTCCAAGAAGTATATTGTGATTGATAAGAAGGGTTAAGACAAGGGAATAATAGCATTCATAAAGGATTATTTATGTTGTTTTGTATGTTATGAAGTGTAATGTAACATTCATGTATGTAATCTATTTTCCAAGACTGCTAAACTAATCGGTCCTTTGGGACTTGATTCCTTGTAATCATGCCAATGTATTAATATAATGCACCGACTCTGGGTAACTAGGGTCGGGGCGTTACACCAACAATACTGGATCTCAAGACCATGGATTTCCACAATTTAGACAGATATAAAAGAGTGGGAAACTCTTTTGTAAAATAGAACAGAAACTAATGTAAAGGTTAATAGAACCTTACCTAAAATTATTTAAGGTAAAAAATTCTTCTACTCGGGTATCAGATGCACAATATATATATGAATAGATCTATGGAACTGAGATTCAACTGGACTACCTTGAGCAGGACCACCCTATTGGATATGTATATCTAAAGCCTGGCTTTCCTAACCTCATCCACCTCCTCATCTAGTATGTATGGTAATACTACAGCTCCAAACCTGCCATGGAGCTATAGATCCTACTCCTGAAAGTGGATCTAGTGTAGATAATCTTTTAATATTCATGGCAGTAAACGACCAATAAAACCTCTAAAGATTCTCCATTTTTTCATAAACTATGCACTCAATTGGGGATCATTCTCTCTAGGGCCTCGTATGAACCTTATTACCGCACTTATGAGAGATCATAAGATTATCTAATTTCACACTCTAGATACTATTTCCTCCTCAATAATGCTCAAAACAACACTTCCAACTAGTTTATGAACTACTACTTTGATGTGGTACTAAACTACCTTGGTTGGAACCCTCATCTTCTCTAAGGTTACACTTTATGATGAGGTCCTTGTTTAATATCATGGTGATGGTAGTCAAATGAAACACATTCACCTAAGATAAGATGAAATATACAATACCATCCTCAAAATATTTATCTCAAGATAGATCTACACCCATAAGGGTAGGAACAACACTATGTATCTATAAAATGAAACAAATAATCAATCACTAATAAAGTTTCTGACTCTAGGTGTATAAACAATCTATATCGATAAACTCTTATCATCTAATGAAATTAATACTGATATAAGTCTATCCAAAAATCCCTCTATACCATAACCTAATTCTAGTTAGACTAGGTAAAAACATCCCACCATCTCTTGGGTGACCCTATTAGCGTATACGATGCAAGAATGACCATTCTATTAAGAGGAATCTTCCAATTATCGATGATATATGACATGTAATCTTTCCAAGAATCAATAGCCTATAAAAATCCATCACCTAACAACATAGGTGAGTTGTATTATAGAAATTCCTATGTCAACTCTGCCATAGTAGGGGAAAATCATGGGGATCATTGCATGGTTAAAATGAGTCGTATAAAACCCATTCAAAACTAGAACTGTTTCCCATATCGATAATAATGAGAGGTTCCATAGGTTTCACTACTGAATGTAAAACTAATGGCTCAGTGCCCACCACCTCTAGACCATGGCCATCACCACCCTCCTAAAGAATGAATCTTGGCTATCCTAGAGGGATGTCTCTACATTTTCAAGAACAATCCTCAGAATAGGATTCAATAACATAATATTTTACTAAAACAAGAAGTGGGAAGGTAAAAGGCTTCTGATAAAATGGTAAAAACCTATCTACCTACTCCTAGAGCTAGGTATAGGGGGTATAGAAAGACTTAAAAGAACATTAGATACACTACCAACTGACCACTATTATGTCTTGGTCAAAGGTGAGTTCTCTATTTCACATCATGGTTTCTAGTATACAGAGTTTCAAATGCATGTTATAGAGGAAAATTACATTTAGCTATAATTTTAATCGCTATTTAATGAAAACCACATCAATTAATTTCCAAATAATTATAATTTATTTATGGGTACTTTATATATAACATTGTTCAATTAGATAAGAAACCATTCCAAATTTACAAAGTATTAGTCTTCATAAGTTACAAATAGAACATAATGTAACTATAACCAAATATTTTCACTTCCAGTATCAAAATGTAAAACATCCATGTTTGTTCACTTTTATATATGGATCTCCATTCATGTTTTATAAAATTACTATCTTTATAAATTAAAAGTGGTATCCATGTAATAAAAATAAACTAATGTTACATCTCTTGTAACCACAGTTAACTAGATTAAACATTAAATAATTGGTTAATTAAGATAAAACCATCAAGATATATAGAATGAAACTATTTAGGTTAATTCAAACACATTAATTGACCAATACTTTATCTCATTCAACCTGCAAAATTGTTAGTAAAATTTTAGATATAATAGACATGGAATTATAACAAGTTTCATGTAATGAAAATATTATAATAAATATGGCATGGTAAATAAATGACATGTGATTCCTCAAGGGCCTACCAGGATTCTTGAGATGAAACTGCCTTTCCATACCCACCAAGGGAAAAAGATAACCTCATAATAAAAAATAAATTCCACCAATCATATGTGTCACTTTATTTTGATTTCGATAAAACTGTAATAGGAAATATCTAGAATAACATGTACCAGGCTAGGTAATTTATATTTTCCCTATACATGGGTAAGATAATCCCAATAACATGTGAATTTCTAAATTTCAACATATTCATAGAATCCTTTCTACCAACCAAAATAGTATGAATAATGGAAAATGAACCACTAATACCACTTGTGACATCCAGGGTCATGTTCCATAGAATCAATCTAATATGAGAATCACCTATCCTCAAGTGTGGCTCTATGTACATTAAAGGCTGATGACTAGTAGTGAGGGTTTATGATAATACAATGGGTATATGATACCCTCTTGGTCAGAGTGTATTATAGTGGTGTAAATAAAATATGATCTGTAGAAATAGATAACATCAATGCAACATAATATATCAACATATTGATTAAAAACAATTGATGAATCCGTAACTAGAATCATAAACAAAAAATATGATTATTTCATAGTGATATTTAAAAAGTGAAATTAAATGTGAATAAGGAAACCATAATATATAAAAAACTATATAAAAATAAAAAAAATACCCTAGCTATCTCTAATAGAATCACAGACATAAGCTCGGTCCTCTACTCCCACACTCCATCCTAGCCTAGAAGAAAATCATCCATAGTAGGTAACTAACCCTTATCCCTACCTGCATCCATGAATTATTCTCAGGTACCAAATGATGGCTCAAATAGGTTGTGAGATATACACAGTACACCCACACCACCAACATATATAACAAATCCATCCTAAGTATATAATTTGTAATAGTGTATAGGTATAACATGAATAATGCTAAAATGATAAAGTGATATAATCCAATCTATAATTTCATGTTGTAACAAATCAGTCTATTAATAATGAAAACTACAAATAAGAGTAAAACATCATCCATGATATATAATAGGTATATAATGTGTCATACCTACGAGGTCCATAACCAAATTCAACTGAATAAGGTGTACTATTCGATTCCATGGATCTCATCCATAGGAAACTATATATAGTGTAGAAATCCATGGTCTAGGACCCAAGTCCCTTGAATAAGGAGTCCTCCTTTATTCCAAAAATACCATCCATGAAAACATGTTAGTGACTTGGGTAGATCCTAAGGATCAAGTCCAAGGCATTCCAAGAAAGATATATCCAAGTTAATAATCCAAGGAAACCAATATAAGTGAGTCATAAGTGGCATACCATGATATTGATTATATACCAAAGTTTCGATCATAAACCATTTTATAAATTGGGTTCAAAGGGACATGTTAGTGTCCATTAATTTTTTAATAAATTACTCATCATATTAAATTCCTTTATTAACTCACCCACAATTGATAAAAAGAGGGGCCATGAAAGTGTCCACTCAACAAAACGAACCATTTATATAGAGTGTATAAGCCAAGAGTTCATCGAACTCAGTTCATTATTCCAAATTCAAATATTTATTCATCCCCTTAAATTTATAAATTACAATGTTTCATAAAAGGTAATTAACCTTTCACATTCTCTTTTTAATTCATACACTGCTTCCACACATGGTTAGAAAGCATAGATCACCCAAAGGGATGGTATAACAATAATAATTCAATGAACCCACCTCATGGTGCGGTTTGTGTTGAAGTTAGTGATATCCAATTGTATTAATGGTAAATCAAACATCAAATGTTTATTTTAAACATTCAATTTTTGGTGTAAATAATTTTAGAAGAAAAAAACTGAGGGGTCTGCAGTTTGACATTATGACCTAAGCTATAAACATAAAAAATTTAAGGCAAAGGGTATAGACCCCCTTCCATAGATGGGAAGTAGCATCCTAATCCATTATTGGAATCTAATCTAGGATAAAATATATTATATTAGAGAAATGTGGAAGTACCCAAAAAATAGGGAATAATAGATCAAAAATATTTAGCCTTCCATATATAGAGAGAATAAAATAAATTAAGGAAGTATATTGAAGAGAATTTCAAGGAAGATCCAATGTGTCAAATGATGAATGAATCTATTTCCAAATAGACTATCTTGAGAGGGAGAAGGGAGCTCAAGTGGATAGAGAGGTTGTGCATGGGAATGAAAGGAGAATGAAGATTTATGTTATAAGAAATTAGGGACAAAAGTTAATTTCATCCCTCTTTTTATGATACTCGACATATTTGTGGTATAAATAGGGGATTTAAAATTTAAATCCCCCTGTTCATGGGGTATTCCCTAGCCATTTACAATGTAGGAAGGTTTTATGTCATAAATTAGTAATTTATAGTGTAAACTACTAATTTACACAGAAATTTTTCTTCTACTATACTTCTCCTACAACTTCTATATAGATTCTTCTTATTCTTAGAAGCACCCCAATAGCCCATGTTGGACCCTTTTACAAGGTTAAAAAAACTCAACCAAACCCAACAATGGTGCAATTGAAATTAAAATATATTCTACCTCTATGAAGATTTGAAATGTTATAAAAACTACCTAGACAACCACATGAGAATAATGTTGAGTTTTCTATTGATCTAATCATAGATAAAAAACATATATATAATAATCCATAAAGGATGAACATAATGGAATTATTGGAATTGAAGAAACAACTATAGTAGTTCTATTATAAGAGATTTATACAACCGAGTGTTTCACCGTGGGGAGCCCATATTCATTTTTTAAGAATAAATATGTTTCTATGATGTTTTGAAATAATTATAGGGAAATAAATGACATTAATATAAAGAAAAATTTTCCAATACCCTTCTATTATGACTTGTCTAATAAAATTCAAGATGATCAACAGTTTTTAAGGATTGAACTTTGTTCTGGGTTTCCTCATCTTCCAGTAAATGAACAAGATCTTCCAAGGATTATATTTAATATAAGGTATTGAAATTATGAATTTATCATAATTCCTTTTGGATTGAAAAATGCACCCTATTTTTTTATGGTTCTAATGAAAAAATTATTCAAGGTTTATCTTGATAATATTTTGAGGTATTTTTTGATGATATCTTGGTATACTCAAAAATATATTTATAGATTAAGATTCATTTTTCAAATAAGTCATAAGAATCTTAGAGAAAATTAATTATATGTAAAATTTAACCAATGAAAATTCTAGATTCTAGAAGTTTATTTTCTTAGATATATTGTACCTAAAGATTAAATATTGGTTGATACTTAAGAAGTGATATAATATCCAACATCAGTGGATTTAACCCAGGCATGTAGTTTCCATAGATTAGCATGTTAATATTGACAATTTATTCAAAATATTACATGATTATCTAACTCGTTGAGCAAGATGATGTGAAAAGAGGATATATTCATATAAATAGAATAATTTAAGGAAATATTTTAAAAATTTAAGTGTGTATTGATCAATACGGTAATATTGAATTTACAATTGGGACATGATGGAATTTTTATATAGAGGGTTGCATCAAAGAAATAATTTGGATGTGCCCTTATACATAATGATAGAGTTTTTCCTATTCATCAAGGTAGTTAAATATTAATAAAAAAAATTCTACCCATGATCTTGATTTGTTATCCGTAATGTTTGAATTAAAGATATGGATGTATTACCTTTATGCTAAATGATGTGAAATATATAGAGATCGTAAAATTTTGAAAAAAAAACTTCGCACAAAAAGTTTTGAACAAGAGGAAAATTTGATGGTTTGAACTACTCAAAGATTATTATTACTCAATAAACTCCCATCTTGGGAAGGTATATTGTTGGCTAATGGTTTTAGTAGGAAAGATACTGGATTTTTTACTAATATGATATTTCAAAAAGCTCTTACATTCATATATTTAGTAAATATGGATATGAGAATCATTAAACAACAGAATATATCACATCTATTCCAAATTATTGGGAAACCATCATTATTGGAGAAAATAAAAATTCCCTAGATTGATGATAAGAATGTTCAAAAGAAAATAAAATCCATCAATAAAGTGAAGTTGGTATACTACATACATAAAGATGGTATATTAAAATTTAGAAAGGGGATATATTTTCTATCCTTACCTAAGTTGAAAAAAGAATTATTAGATGAATCTCCTAGATTAAATTTCTCTATACACCCTCATAGCATTAAAATATATCATGATTTTAAGGAACATTTTTAATGGGATAATATGAATTGGGGAATTTCACACTATTTATCATTATTATTGTTTTTTAAAATGGTTAATGTTGAGAGACAACATCCTGAAGGATTCATGCAACCTTAAATTATTTTATTGGGGAAATGGGATGATATTATAATGGAATTTATTATTAGATTTCCAATGACTCTTAGAATTAATGATTTCATATGTGTTATTATTGTTTACCTTACCTTGTCTTAACATTTCCTAGATATAAGGGAAGATATTCCTCTATAGTGTCCCACGTGGTTCTATAATAATAATGTTATGAGACATTATGGTGTACCTATTTTGATTGTATATTATCAAGATTCATGTATTAAATTAAAATTAATGAAGATTATTCCTAATTCTATTGAAAAGAATACACATTTGAGAACCTACTATCATCCTCAAACATATTGGTAGTTTGAAAGGACTCTTCATAAATTAGAATACATGTTGAGATCATGCTCAACTGACTTTCCGAGTATGTAAGATAGTTACTTACCTTTGGTGGAATTCACTAATAATAATATCTTCTATTAAATATTTAAAATGGAACTATATAATTCATTTTATGTTAAGAGGATTCATACTCCAACTTTTAGGGTTGATTTTCGTGAATAGAATATTGTAGGGCTGATTCTTATTGATGAGACAATAGTGAATGTGAATACTATTTAGGATTATATTAAGGTCGCTTAAAATAGACAAAAACTTTATACTGATAACCTAAGAAAGGATTTATAATATCATGTGATAGATCATGTTTTCTTAAAGGTATATCTTTGGAAGGGTGTTATAAGGTTTGGAAATATACTGAATCTAAGTACTAGGTACAAGATTCCTTTTAAAATTATAGAAATAATAAAAGATATGGATTATCAATTGGAAATGTCGCATTGCCATTATAAAGTTCATGATTTCTTCCATATATATTTATTGAGGAAGTACATGCTAGACCTAATTCATGCCCTCATATATTAGGAAATGGAATTAGAATATAATGTATCTTATTGTGATGGTTTGATCATGATTATTGATAGTAGTGAACAAGTGGTGTAGAATAAGATGACTCGACTAGTGAAAATACATTATAGAAATCATAAGATAGATGAGTCGATGATGGAAAATGGAGAAGTTATGATTAATAACCAACCATATCTGTTCAGGAAGTGATATTTTAGAAATCTCACAGATGAAATTTTTAAGTGGCGGAGAATGTAACACTCAATATTCAATTATAATAAGATTTTCTTTCTAAAAAAGCAATTGTACAATGAATATAACATTATTCAAGAATATTATTTAAAAATAATTTTTTTAAAAAAAAATTATAAATTTAATTTTATATAACATTTTTTTCTTTATTCCATCATTTCAAAATTATCTTAAGGTGAATTGTTATATTTTATAAAAATAATCAATTTTTGGGTGAATAGTGAAAAATATCAATTCTATAAAAACTCTCACTTTTAATGATATTATAATAACTTCAAATATTCCAAAACATTTTCCATAATCCAAATATATATTAAATAATTAATAAAATTCATATAAAAATATAATTTTTAAGTTATAAATATGAGCTTAACATTTTGAAAATCTATGTAATGTTTTTATTCAAATGAAAGCTCTTTTTAATAATTCTCCTTTAATCAAGTATTTATAAGGCTAATTTTCCTTTAAATTTAGTTTTAAATAAAAATAAGTCTCCTTTGATTTAATATAATCCAATTAATTCTATTAAAATCAACATTATACATTAATTTTTTTGTAAAATCATTTTTATACAAAAAAATTCTAAAATTGGTTTTTGTTTAATTTTTCACACTTATATTAAAATTAATTTCCACCACTCATATAAATTGAATATTTTAAAATAGATTATATATTTGGAATAATAATAAATATTTTTTGGTAATAATATCAACATAATTTTTTTCCATAATGAATAGTAAAGACATTAAAATTTTGTTGCCTTGATTAGGGTAAAAATAGGTTTACTAGGGGGTTGAACTAGGTGTTAAGGATAAAAAGACCACATAAAATGTATAAATATTATTATATGGGGATATTTAGACCATATAATATCCTAAATAATACATACTATACATTTTGTACATCTTTTATAAGAAAATGAATTTATATTATTTAAATATTTTATGTAATTCCATATGTGTCCCTTCTCTCACTTATAAAAGGGAACTTCCACTCATCCCTTAATAAAAAAAATTGATCACTATATATGGTAAAATCCATACTCAAAATACTTACTATATCCCTTCCCTTAATTATCATGATTTTTGTATTCTCCTATGACCATCCTACTAAGGCTTCAGGTATAATTCAAATGAGGTCTCTTGAAGAAGAGGTGATCGTCTTTATCGAATTTTTCAGAGTTTATTTATTACTTTACTTAATTTTAATCTTTTTTAACCACATTAAAATAATTAATTAAGTATAATAAATATTCTTATATGTCATTATGAATATGGTACAACCATTTTTCACCTCCTCTCCATCCTATGGAAAATGAATGCATCCCTCGTGCTTACATATGACCTACCGTCTCCATGTAGCGGTGTAATTTTCTTCATCACAACATTACATGGATAGTTATAAAGATGTAAATAATGAATATATATTAAATTTAAAATATAATTATTATTGTTTAAATAAAATATATATTTTTCCTTCTTACCCTTACACCTGTTAAAAAATGACAATGTCGCTCATCTGTGTGTGTGGGCCATCACCTCCATGAGGTGATACGATTAAGTTTTCATTTTTTACTTTAATATATGATTATAAATATGTATCTAAAGATTATATAGGATATTTATATCACCACTAACATTATGGAGATTATGAAAACAGAATCTGGATGCAAGGACCATAACTTCAAAATCGAAACATCATGGAAAATAATGCAGTTAACACCCAAAATGCTGACTATAATGAATGATCATTAAACAACAGGTGATAATATGATATAATTAAATAATCTATGTTATTATAAGTTTCAATATTATTATTTTATAGAAGTATAATATATTTAAATTTCTTATAATAGAGGTTAAAAGTACAAATGATGAAATTCAGACATGAGGTAAGAGTTTATTTCACAACCTCATCCTTATTTAGGATTATTTATGTTTAATTTTATATTGGGGGAGTTATTTTATAGTTATATATTAAACCCCATCCATTTTATTCTCATATATTTATATATGAAAATTAAAATATTTCTTTTTATTTTCCCTTCACGATGTACTCAAAATTCTAGAATAATGTTTTATGGAATTTTTCTATACTCGATTGAGAATCATTTTATTCAATGTCCATATTTTCATTAAAAGGCTTCAAAATAATTTTAACAGTATATGATGATTTATTAAATTATGTTTTACCCATATTTGACATTCTATGAAAATTTTGAAAATGAATCTTCTTGTCATTTTCAAAATGAGGAAATTTTTACCAAAGGTGAGAATAAAATCTTTGTTTTAACGCTTACTGCATGAATAAATTGCCCCTCTATCATGAGTACTCTTGTCCCAGAATCATAACTTACATGTTTCCATTTTTATTTTCAAATACTATTTTTTCTAATATTCTGAAATTTTTTAAATTTAATATAAGTGTTTTCAAAATTAAAATATAATTTTCCTCAAGAAGTGTTAAAGTGAAATTTTTAAAATATTTTCATTTATTTCAACATATTTTGAGGAATATTACTGTTCACTAGGGATATAATCTAATGATACTATCCACCATGTTACCCTAGATAGATTATGACCATGTTGTTCTATTTTTTAACTAGAAAAAATATTAATATTTTGTATGCTAGTTTCCAATAAAAATGTTTAGGTTGATTATGTATTTAATGATTATTAATTTATTTCATATTATAAATGAATTATAATTAGTAAGTGATGGGATGGGTAGTTATAGATGCTCAATTCATCTGTAGATCTCATGTAACAAACCAGTTTGGGAATTTATCATACACCTAACCAATTTATATATGATGTCTTACCAAAATTCCTTGAGGGTAAGATTTTGATATCTATAATTATCCATTCAATCATTATGAAACTAAATACAATTATCCATATTATTATTTATATTTATATTCCATACATGGATATATTGCTCTTTTATGATACTAGTTGAATGAAATATTCTATTGTTTTTTATCGCTTCTATATCATTCATGTTTTAGTTATTCTATGATAGTTTCTTGTATAAGATTTCTTTTACTGGGCATCTTAGCTCACCCTTATTCATTTTTCCTTTCCCCAGGATACTAGGAATAATTATATTAATGATTTTAGGGATATAATTTAAGAAATTATAATGTTATTTCAATTATTTTAAGTTGTATTTCATGTTTTCAATTTTAATATAAGAGTCATGTATTATCTAGTCTCCCATGACTACTAAATTGTTTAATCATTATGGATGAGATATATATTATGTTTTTTTTAAATTAGTAAATTAACCACTGGATTCAGGTTACTAGAGCCGGGGTGTTAAATTCTAAAAAAATTATATGGTGTACTTCCATGTAACATTTTATTGGTATTTTACTCAGTCAAACCATGATATTTTCTCCCCAAATGAAGTTCATGTGGATCTTATAGTGAGATGTTCTAAATGATTTATCTATGATACCTTCATCTAAGGGATGTATAGTTACCCTTGATGGTTCAATACATGCATTTATTGCTATAGGATGTAAGCATGTGGGGTTTGGTATGGGTGTAACGAACCAAAATTTTATTAATAAAAATTACTCTTGATCTAATTAAATGTCTTATTATGTAAAATGGTTATATAAAACATATGAACTTCCTTGGTTTTATGTCTTTGGATTTTAAAATACCATTAAGAATGGTTATCGTTGCTAATATATTCGTTGAACAGTAATCACATTATTAGTATAAATATAGGGCTTTAAAAAATCCAATTTACTCAGACAAAGGAAGCGATGACCTCATCCAGTAGAATTGATCCATACAAAGCTTATTTGTTGTAGCTCTGAAAGGAGGTATCATCACTGATCTTTTCTCTTGAACTATCCCAATATGAGCTTTAATACGTTAAGCTTGAACAGAACCATCTACGGGAGAAGTGGAAGTTAATAGAGATTATCACATGAGTGATGTTATCTAAGTCAGCCAAAGAGTTTGTTACCACCACACACCTTACCATTATGCCTTATGTGGGTGTTATAAGGGGTTATATAACAATACCCTAGCACTATGATTATGTGAAATATTTTTTTTATAAATAATATACATTCATTTTATTATTGTTACTTTGTAAATGGATTTTAAAGTAAAAATAGTATTTTTAGTTAATATTAAATTAAAAAATATATTTTGATTAATTAATGGATTTTTTAATTAAATAATATATTAATAAAATGTTATTACTAAATTAATTTTTATTCAATATAAATGATCATATAATTTTCTTATGAATACAATTGTAATTTTTATTAATGTTTGAAATTTATTTTTTTCAAAACCCATGAATTTTTTATAAATGTCAGTTTTTATTTTAAATGTAAAAATTCACATATTTTGAAAACATAAATATCATTTTTGGATTCTGGATTTTGAAATTATCTAAGGATGAATTTTTCATAAATTTCTGAGACAGTCGAATTTTTGGGTAAAAATTATATACCATTTAAATATATAATGTGTTTTATGACATTATAATGACTCAATAGTGATTTAATAAAATACTATAAAAGTTATTTTTGGCCTATATATGTGTTAAATTTAAAATGATATAATTTTAGATTTGTTTGATTAATTTTATGGTGACTTATTGGACCCTCCAAGACTTATAAAATATTTTAACTTTTTAAAATGATTTCCTTGAGAGTGTGACTCACCTTCACATATTAAAGCCTAATTTTTTTTATAAGTTATGCCATTGGCCTTATAAAATAATGTTTTCCAGTCCACTTTAGAAAAGAAAATGGGAAACAATTGTCACACCACAACCCGTGTTTTTTGCCTTTTTAATTATATTCTGGATTTTAAAAAATTTTGTGTTGAGGTTCGGGTTGAATCCTGAACAAAATTTTTGAGTTATGTCAAAAAGTGTGTGTTTTATTGTTTACTTCATTGCGCGCATGGGTAGAGCGCATTTTGGAAACCCCATGCAACTTCGCCCAGTCAATGACTCGATCCGCCTATCTTCGGAAAATTAAAAAATGATTAAATTTTGTAAATTTTTGTCATTTATAATTTTTATTATTGTTAAATAAATTTTATTATTATTATTAAAACGAAATGAATATTTTTATCATTTTTACTTTTGTAATTAGGATTATTATTATTATTATTAAAAAATTTCATTAATGTTATCATAATTATTAAGAATGTTAATATTATTATTAGGAATGAAAAAAATATTAATAAATAATTTCAATATTATATTATAATTATTAAAGAATTTTCATTGTAAAAATTCTTATTTTTATCATTTTTTATTATTAAATTTGTTTTTATTGTTATTAAGTGTATTATTAATATTATTGTTATTAATGTTATTATAATTATTATGTTTGTTAAAACTATTAACAATTTATTTATCAACATATTATTATTATTATTATTATTATTAAGTTAATATTATTATTAGTTATTTTATAAGTTTTTTTCTTTTTTTCCTTTTTCGGTTAGTCTATGGTTTCACGCATGACCCCCCATCCCTCCCGTTTGTCTCACCAATCACCCCCCCCCCCCCAATGGTAGTCCTCTCCTCCTTCTCATTGCAACCCGGCAGCTGACGCCCCCCCCCCCCAGTTAGCGTGGTGCCTTCTAGCTAGTGCTCCACCCTCATGCAGCTTCTCTTGGTGCACAATAGACTCTACGGTCCAAGGCCCCTTCGGCAGCTCCTCCTTTTCTATGGTCACCCTCCTCTCCCTCTGGCGGTCTTCTGGCCACTCAACCTCCCTCAATAGTAGTTGATTCTTCCAATTCTAGGGTTTTTAGTTTCTCCCCAAACCATAAATTTTAGAATTCTAATTTTAGGGTTTAATTCCAAAAAATTGGTGGTCTGATGTTTATGTTTAGGGTTGATTTGGTTTCTCACTAGTGTAGTTGAGGTGCGAACAGTGTTTCGCACCAATTTCAGGTTGTTTTTCATTGGTTGAGGTGGGTTTCCTCTTTCACAAATCTTCTTGATTTAAGTTTCACCTATTTAATGTATTTTACATTATTTTTGATAATTAATTGGTGACTTTCAATGTCTAAAATAATTTATTTTTTGTAAAATTGGTTGGAAATGAGTTTTCCATGTCAAAATTTGGTGTATTATGTGTGTGAAAAGTTTTTCTTTGTATTTCCTACAAGTAGTTTATAATTTTGAATAAATTATTAAATTAAGAAACTGTTGTGAATCACAATTTGAAATAGTATTGGTTTGTATTTAGACTTAAAGAGGGGGTTATTCGATGTGTTTTGACGTAAAAGTCTTGCGATTTTATTTTAAATTATTTTAGAAACTTTTATCTAGTTTATTAAATATTATATGTGGTGCAGATTATGTTTTGGAAATATTTTGAGGTGCGTTAGAGATTTTTCACCGGTTTTGGTCTGTTGTAATTGATTTGAGGTAAATTTTTATATCACTATATTGTTTCACACCCTTTATTTTGGGTCTTTGTTTGTTTTGATGCTCAAGTATTTGATTTATAGTGCATTGGACCCTTATCATGCCACTTCGAGTAGTTTTCCTCTATTGTTAATAATTTCACAGTTTATAATTGGGGTTTGAAGTTTTTGGGTCTTTAGTAATTAATTTTGAGTTCCTAGTATTTTATTGTAAGTGTGTTAACCTTGCTGCGGTGTTTCTGAGTCTTTGATTTTTATTGCAGTTGGTTTTGAACATATTCTAGAGCGCGCACGCATATTCTTAGGTACGTATATATATATAATTCCTCCATGTACGTATTCCCTAATGGCGTGGGGAATATGTGTATTGGATTAAGGATATATATATATATACATATATATATATATATATATATGAAAGTATGTGCGTGCAAGCGGGGTAGCAACATCATTTGGTTAGAAAGTGTCAAGAGGTGGAATGTTCTGATTGGTTCTCCTTTGAGGTAGGTCCCCCACTTCACTTGCCATTATATTTCTAATTTATTTATTTATTTTTATTTCATTAATTTTAAATAAATTGTAAATAATATTAGATAAATATTTTTAGAACAAATGGTTTTTCTGTAGTTTCCTCTTTGTGCTTGATTTTTCAAAGAATGATTTTTAAAATGTACATACTAAGTGTTGATAAAATGTCTCATTGGCCTTTGTAAATGTGTCTTAGTTATAAAATGATGATTTTTCTTTATTAAATGGGTGACTCATTGGTTTTGGTATTTAAAAGTGTCCAATGTTGATTCTTCTGAAAATGGGTTGGTGCTGAAGAGTTGGTTAAGACGCGTTTGGCACTTCAATAAAATAAATTATTTTGAAAACTCTCTTTGGAGCGACTTGGAGGTGATCTTGTTTTGTATTTAAATTGTGTGAGTTTTTGTGTGTGATGTTTGTGTATAATTATCGGTTACTTGATTGACAATGTTGACTCACCCCTCTTTTCATTTAATACTCGGCATGAGAACCTTGCATAGTAAGTGAATTTTCTATGAACGATTGTTGCACTAGTTTAGATTATACACTGGCTAGTGGCCCATAGTTGGGGATACTCTATTATTATTATTTTTATGGGAATTTTACCCTCGACCATGCGAGGTAGGTTGATGGTCGGGCATTAGGGCATTATGATTGCATTGAGTAGGGAATGCCTTTAGGATGAGTCACATGTATAGTATGTTCTGGATTGTTCATGAGCTCCTAGGTTTGACCAATGTTTTCATTAGTGCTTATTTGTATGTGGTGGATTATTGAGGTGATTAGTTTGGTTTCTGACCCCCGCATGATAATTTTCCATTTCCCTTATTGTGTGTTGTGTATGCGTATGGTTTTACTCTTGTTTAACAACTAACATTTGGATTTTAAATTGCTGGAAGAAATGTTTTTTTTAATGTAATGCATCTTTATCCTTCAAACCTTAAGCTTGATTTCAATTTGAAAAGGTGAATGGACTATTAATTTCTTTATAAATGAATGTTTTGGTGAAAAATCATATTTTATATAATTTAGTTCAAACCTGAAATTAGTAAAATTCTATATTTAGTGGTAGTGATTTGAGTATACATTTTTGGGAATGCCTACTAAGTTTTAACACTCATGACTATAGTGTTTTCTTGTTTTTAGTTTCTGTTGTAAGTTCAACTCGAGCTTGTTCGTCATGGGAGAGAGTTGATTGTGGATTGGAGAGTGACTCTTGGTGTCAGAATGAGTTTTGGTTATGGTTAGGTTAGTGTTTTAGTGTTGGTTGTTATTTATTTTTCACGTTGTTTATTTACTTTGCATTGTTCCAACTTTTTTTACTTCATTATTCATTTAATTTGAGAGAAATCATTCCCATTTTTTCTTTGAGGATTCCACGGCACTTGTCATTAGCCCAAGAGGATCGGGAATGCCTCTCGGGCCTTGCTGTGGATCGGCTCTGGTGATCGGTTCAGGGTCAACCCAGGTTGGTTCGTAACAAAATGGTATTAGAGCATGTCTTCACTTGAGATGACCTTGCTTTTCAGAGCTACCTTTTATCTTTGGGGTTTTCATAGTAGAAGGAGTAGAATTGTCGATACTTGAAGCATAGTGATGGGAAGTAATTCATGAACCCTTACTCGTTCTAAACCCCAGGTTACTATGGGATGTTCGGGCTTGTTGGTGTCCTTTGATTCTTGTGATTTCTTTTTATGTTGGGAAATGAAAAGGGAGTTGAGAAAGTAGCTCTATGAGCTCACAGGGCCTAGAAAACCATGTGAATCTGGGGTCATTTCCCTAGAATACTCTCTATGATAGTGTTGTGACTAGCATATGGCCTCCAACCATCGGTCTGAGTCACCCATCGGCACTAATTACTCATTTTGAACCATTTTGGGTTTCTGATAATTTTTGAAAATTGTTTTGAAAAGTATTGTTTTGAATTGTGAAAAGCTGAATTTGAAATGACAATGACCTTTTTTATTAAGTTCAATGTTTCTTTGTTCCTTGGTGTTCGCCCCCATGAAGGTTTTATGAATGTTCAAGGTGTAGCTTTGGGTGGTGTGACTTTAGAAAATTCTCCAGTTGATTAGTCCATAAACTACATCCTCATGTTTCAAAAATTGAACTCTCTTCTATTTTATGAATAAATAGATCCTCTTAAAGCAGAGGAGTGGTTTTGGAATATTGAGACAAACTTCTATTTTCTTGTGAATTATGATTAATTGAAGGTGAAGTTGGTTACCTTTATGCTAGAAGGTTCAACTTGTAAATGGTGGAAGTCTGTGTCTCGAAGAAATCCTCAAAAATATATCACTTGGGAGTTCTTCAAGTTATCGTTCATCCAATAGTATTTCTCTGAGGTGATAAAGGTGAGGAAGAAGATGGAGTTTTGCGGTCTTCAGCAAGGTTTTGGATCAGTGTGGGAATTATTTTATCGTTTCTTAGACCTAGCTTTATATGAAATAGGGTATGTTGGAAATGATCCCATGAAATGTTGACATTTCTATCTCAGGCATCGTTATGAACTATAGCTGAAAGTGGCAGAGCTCAACCTAACCACCTTTTTGGATGTTTTGGGGAAAGCCTCTCTTTCTAAAGAAGAGTTAGCAGGAGGACCTGAGGTGGAAAATCTTCCCCAGATCATGGGAAGTAATGCTGAGGATGGCGATAGAAAGAATGGGAAGTGACCTGATGCTGGTGGCTATAATAGAGTAATAAAGATACCTTTAGACCTTAAGTCATCTTCATAATAGTGGAATGTTGTGATCTGTCGCTAGTTTGGTAGGAAAGGTCACAAGAAGCTGACGTGCATGAGTGCTTCGAGACCCTGCCACACCTATGGACGTCTGGGTCACTTGCAGCGGTTCTACCGAGGTATTACCAAGAAGTACGCTAAAGCCAAACCTAGATTGTTAAAGGTCACCTCATCCTGTTAGAAGGAGTAGGACTATTTTTTAGATCAGTTTTGGGTTTTATCTTTTTTTTTCCTAGATGTAGTGGTCGTCTCTTGTAGCATTCTATGGTGTTTCTTTTCCTTCAGTTGTAAGAATGGTTATTGTCGAACCTCTTTTAAACCTTTATTTTAATGTAAGTGTGTATTGTAAAATTCTGGTTTTGGTGTTATGTTTAAGGAATTTCTGAAGCCTAACTATGAGGAAGGATATGCTTCAATCATCAGTGCTCCAACCATAGGTCCTGGAGTGAAGCCGATGCGTAGTCAGGAGAATCACAGTGGTGTAAAAGGGCCTTGGTTTAATCTTTGTCCCTAGTGTGGCATGGTTTGTATTCATCCAAGGGTGTGAAATTGTTGATATAGAGATGGTGGTAGTTTTGATGCTCTATCATTTCATCCCTTCCCATCTCCCCCTCTTGGTGGGGTGTTTTTGGTCCATGTGGGAAGTTTACAATTTCGGTTAATCTTGTCAGTTCTTATGGTGGGGATACCCACAATGGATCTCATGAAGTTACATTTGAAGTAATTTAGTGTTAGCCATATCCTTATAGTGGGGTGTCCATTAGGGCTTCCCCGTGTCATTATTAGAGTTTATTTTCATGTATTGTTTGATGGAGGGTGGTCTCGTGCAGAACCACCTAATCCTAAGTTCTTCATCTTGAGTAAACATTGGGATTGGATTACACCCAATGGTTTTATTGGACTAAGATTATAGGAATAAACATCAGGAGTGGTTTGGGTTTTTTAGTTGGTTGAAATGGATGGTTTGGGTTTTATTTTGTGATTTTTAGGGTGATCATGTTTTAAGGATGAGTTGTGTGTCATGGGTTTTCAGTGACTGTTTGGATTGATCAACTGGAGGCGCTTAAACTTTTAGAGGTGGGTGACACTTGAGAAGTTTTATCTTTGGGTCTGGATCTTGTTGTGGCTTTCTGGGGGCGGAAATTGTTATGGTGGGGAGAATTGTCACACCCCAACCCGTGTTTTTGTCCTTTTTAATTATGTTCTGGCTTTTAAAAAAATTGAGGTTCGGGTTGAATCCAGAAAAAAGTTTTTGGGTTATGTCAAAAAGTGCATGTTTTTTTGTTGACATCATTGGGCGCATGGGAAGGGCGAGTATTGGAAACCCTACGCAGTTTCACCCAGTCAACAACTTGATCCTCCTATCTTCAATGAATTAAAAAATGAGTAAATTTTGTAAATTGTTGTCATTTATAATTTTTTTATTGTTAAAGAAATTTTATTATTATTATTAAAATGAAATGAATATTTTTATCATTTTTAATTTTATCGTTATGGTTATTATTATTGTTATTGAAAAGTTTCTTTTATGTTATCATAATTATTAAGAATGTTATTAATATTATTATTATTATAAATGAAGCAAATGTTAATAAATTATTTCAATATTATATTATAATTATTAAATAATTATTTTTGTTAAAATTATTATTTTTATAATTTTATTATTATAAAATTTGTTTTTATTTTTATTTAGTGTATTAATAATAATTTTTTTATTAAATTTATTATAATTATTATGTTTCTTAAAACTATTAACATTTTATTTATCAATATATCATTATTATTATTATTATTATTATTATTAAGTTAATATTACTAATAGTTATTTTATAATGTTTTTTTTTATTTTTTTTTATTTTTTTGGTTTTTTTATGGTTTCACATATGACCCCCCATCCCTCCCCTCTCTCTAACCAATCACCCACCCCCCGCTCTAAACCCCATCTATGTGAAGCACTATGGATCCCCCCCACCCCAATGGAGGCCCTCTCCTCCTCTCCATCGCAACCCGGCAGCTGACGTCCTCCCCCCCACCATAGAAACCCAGTGACCGATGTCCCCCCTGCTGGCATAGTGCCTTCTGGCCAGCGTGCCTCCATATTGCGGCTTCTCTCAATATGCAGTAGGCTCCAAAGGATGATGTCCCTTCAGCAACCCCTTATTTTCTCCGGCCAGCTTTCCGGCCGCCCTCCTCTCCCTCAGGCGGTCTTCTGGTCACGCGGCCTCCCCCTCCAGTAGTTCATTATTAAAATTCAAGGGATTTTATTTTCTCCCCAAACCGTAGATTTTAGCATTTTGATTTTAGGGTTTAATTCCAAAAATTTATGGTCTAATATTGATGTTTAGGGTTGATTTGGGTTCTCTCTGGTGAGGTTGAGGTGAGAATGGTGTTTTACACCAATTTCGAGTTGTTTTTCATCGGTTGAGGTTGGTTTCCCCTTGCAAAATTCTTCTTGATTTAAGATTCACATGTTTCATGTATTTCTCATTGTTTTTGATAATTAATTTGTGACTTTCAATGTCTAAAATAATTTATTTTATGTGAAATTAGTTTGAAATGAGTTTTCAATGTCAAACTTTAGTGTATTGTGGGTGTGCAAAGTTTTTCTTCATATTTCCTACAAGTAGTTTATACGTTTGAATAAATTATTAAATTAAGAAAATGTTGTGAATATAATTTTAAATAGTCTTGGTTTGTGGTTAGACTTAAAGAGTGGGGTTTTGGGTGTGTTTTGATGTAAAATTCTTGCGGCGTTATTGAAAATTATTTTATAAACTTTTAACTAATTTATTAAATATTATATGTGGTACAGATTATGTTTTGGAAATATTTTGAGGTGCGTTAGAGATTTTTCACCGATTTTTTTCCACCATCGATGATTTGAGGTAAGGTTTTATATTGATATATTTATTCGCACCATTTATTTAGGGTCTTTGTTTGTTTTGATGCTTCAGTATTTTATTTATAGTGTGTTGGACCCTTATCATGCCACTTTGGGTAGTTTTCATTTGTCGTTAATCTTTTCACAGTTTATAATTGGGGGTTTTTAATTTGTGATTCTTCAATAATTAATTTCGAGTTCCTTGTATTTTATTGTAAGTGTGTTAACCTTTCCGCGGTGTTTCTAAGTCTCTTATTTTTATTGCAGTGGGTTTTTAATGTCTTCTAGAGCACACACACATATTCTTAGGTACACACACACACAGATATATATATATATATGTGTGTGTGTGTGTGTGTGTGTGTGTGTGTGTGTGTGTGTTTGTGTGTGTGTGTCCTCTTTAAACGTATTCCATCACAGCATGGGGAATACTTGCAATGGATTGAGGATATATATATGTGTGTGTGTGTGTGTGAATGTATGTGCATGCAAGCGGGTAGCGGAATCTTCTGGTTAGAAAGTGTCAAGAGGTGGAATGTTTAGCTTGGTTCTCCTTTTAGGTAGGTCCCCCACTGCACTGGCCATTATATTTAGAATTTATTAATTTCTTGTTATTTCTTTAATTTTAAATAAATGGTAAATAATATTAGATATTTATTTTTAGAATAAATTGTTGTTGTGTATTTTCCTCTTTGTTCTTGATTTTTCTGAGAATTTTTATTAAAATGTGCATACTAAGTGTTGATAAAATTCCATATTGGCCTATGTAATTGCGTCTTAGTAATAAAATGATTATTTTGATTTCTTAAATGGGTGTATCAGTTTTTTGGGTATTTAAAAGTGGCATGTGTTGATTCTTATAAAAATGGGTTGGTGCTGAAGAGTTGGTTAAGGCTCATTTGGCACTTTAATAAAATAAATTATTTTGAAAAATCTTTTTTGGAGTGACTCGGGGTGATCTTGTTGTGTAAGTAGATTATGTGAGTCGATTTGTGTAATGTTCATGCATCGTGATTGGTTACTTGATTGACATTATTGACTCACCCCTCTATTAATTTAATACTTAGCATGAGAACCTAGTATAGTAAGTGAATTTTCTATGAAAGATTGTTGCACTAGTTTAGATTATGCACTGGCTAGTGGACCATAGTAGGGGATTCTCTGTTATTATTATTGCTATTGGATTGGGCCCCTCGACCAGGCTAGGTAGGGCGATGGTCGGGTGTTAGGGTGTTATGAAGTCATTGAGTAGAAAATGCCTTCAGGATGAGTCACATGTATAGTACATTCTGGATTGTTCACGAGCTCCTAGGTTCGACACATGTTTTCTTTAGCACTTATTTGTATGTGGCGGACAATTGAGGTGTTTAGTTTGGTTCCTGACTCTCATGTGCTACTTTTCCATTTTCCTTATTGTCTTTTGTGTATGTGTATGGTTTTCCTCTTGTTCAACAACTAAAATTTGGATTTTAAATTACTCATGGAAATGTTTCTTTTAAATGTAATGAATCTTTGTCCTTCAAAACTTAATCATTCTTTCGAATTGAAAAGTGAAATGGACTATTACATACATTAGAAATG
The DNA here is from genome assembly GCA_963277665.1 of Viscum album. Lineage (NCBI taxonomy): Eukaryota > Viridiplantae > Streptophyta > Magnoliopsida > Santalales > Viscaceae > Viscum > Viscum album. Next base: position 63,493 of record CAUJRU010002586.1, read on the forward strand.
AAAGTATGTGTGAAAACTCATATTTTATATAATGTAGTTTAAACCTAAAATTAGTAAAATTCTTTATTTAATGGTAGTTCTTTAGGAATAGATTTGTGGGCACTCATACTGAGTTTTAATACTCATGCCTATAGTGTTTTCTAGATTTTAGTTTCTATTAAAGGTTCAACTCAATATTTTTTATTGTGGGCGAGAGTTGGTTGTGGATTAGAGAGTGACTCTCAGGGTCATGATGAGTTTTGGTCGTGGTTAGGTTAGTGTGTTGGTGTTGGTTATTCTTTCTTTTTTGTGTCTTTTATTTACATTGCATTGTTTCACCTTTGTATGCTTCTTTATTCATTTCCTTTGGGAAAATTCCTTCCCATTCATTCTCTGATGATGCTCGGGCACTTGTCGCCAGCTCAGGAGGATCGGGAACGTCTCTCGGAAATTCCTTCGGATCAGCTTCAGTGACTGGTTTAGGGTCAACCCTGGTTGGTTTGTGACAAAAACCATGGGATGATTTGTGGTTTTGATTAGTTTAATGTGTAGTGTCCAAAATCCAAATTATAAAGAACTCTCTCTCCTTTCCTATATAAACTCACTCAATCTCCCATTCCTCTTCACTAAAAACCTTTGGAGCTCAACCAACCTATACCCTACTCTCTTTAGAATCCTCCCAAGGCACCACAAGCTCTCTAGAAGCCTCTTTTAAGCCTCTTCCAAGCCTCTCCCAAGCCTTTGGGATCACACTTCCAAGTGAGGGATTTCTTCCTTTATCATTTATTTCCAAATTTATTTATGTTGTTATACCCTATTATTTTCTATTACAAATGTTGGGGTATGATTTCTCACCTCCCTAAAACTGACCTCCTTATGTTTGAATGATGAGAGACCTATTTCTCTCTTATTAATGCCTCCCATGTACATTTTTTACCATGACGAAATTCCGTAAGTAATTTCTCTTTTTTCAATTACATTCAAGAAATTATTTTATATTATGCATCTAAATTCCATTACATATGTTGTGATATTATGTTCCATGACCACCTTATTGTTCATTTCATGTATAAATGATGAGATACTCATTTCTCTCTCATCAACCCATTTGATGATTTCAATTTGACGTCTTTATGATACCAAAGTTACACCAAAATTTCTCGTACCAAAATCATCATGTAAGTGAATACTATACCCATCTCTCTATCAAGAGTATTCAGCTTTATGAAAATGTAACTTTTGATTGTGGACATACATTTATGTATTCCACATCTATTAATCATGAAATAAATTATTATGTTTAATAAATCCATATTGTATGATCCATGTGGCACACTTATGCATGAAATGAAATGTTTACAAAGGGTGCGCCCTGATAGCACTCCAATGCATTGGGTAAAGAATAGTATCATGATACGTCATGTGAAATAAAGGTTTACTCGTTAAAATTAAAGTGAAATGAGGGTTTAATCATGATTAATGTGAAATGAGACTTGGATCATGCTAATATCATGTTAAATTTTATTGACACATCTCCATGTTTTATAATCATGATATATAATATCTTTATGGTCATGTTTCTCTTATGCACCATTGATATTCCTATTGCCTGACATGTATTGTATTCTTCATGTAATGCCTTGTTTACTCCCTTACTGGGCTTCATAGATCACCCTTTTCTTACGTATTTCCTCAGGTTATTCCATGCAATTCTAAGTATGAAATAATTTTGTGGTCTTGTAAAAGAAGTCCTCAATAAAAATTTTGCGTGTTATGTTCTAAGTTGTTATGTAATGTTCCTAATTACCCAAGACACTAAACCTATCGATCCTCAAAGTTGTCTTAAGTGAAATTTTATGTAATAAATCATGATTATGTGTGTAATAAATAGTAGGGTTGTTATAGTTGGTATCAAAGAATAGTTTTAGTTATTTTGGAGATTAGGATTAGAAAACCCCTAGTGAAATTCTTAGGGATAAGACTAAGTATAATAAAAATATCCCTAAATTTTGGTGAGTATATAGAAATTGGTTGATCATGAAAATACATACTTGTTTGGATACTAACAAGTAGATGTGGCTCTAGAACAGATGTTTCTAGGGGTAAAACCCAGAAATACAGCTTTGAGCAAGACTCGAATTGGAACCGGTGCACAAAAATGGGCCTTGTTGTACTATTCGTTATGACACTCCCAAGGGATATGCTTTGGTAAATTCAAAATCTTAGTATAAACCATTATTAAGGGAATAAAAAAATGACCCTAAGAACATATATTGGGAAGGAGATCAGGGATAGCATAGATTGAAGCCTATAAATTCATAAGTTAAGGGAATAAATGTGATTTATAAGTTATCCCTTTTTCCAATGGATTCCCCTTAATGTTTTACCCCTAACTTTCCTTTTATTCCATCCAATGGATGGCAATATGAGAACTCGTGCTAACTATTGATGTGAAGATCAATGTAATAATTGTCCTAATGAGATGCCCAATATGATGGGAGCAGGAATCACGAACTTTTTCATGATAATCTCTCAATTAACTCAATTTTTAAATAGAAACATGGGTCAAGAGGAACGTCCACCCACCCCCCCAAAGAATAATCCACAATCAAGATCTTCATGAGACAAAGGCCTCAAACTTTTAATATATCAATCAATCCCTCAATCGCCAAACAATGGATCATCTTCATTGAGAATATATTATACATCATTCATTGTTCTGAAAAAGAGAAGGTTATTTTTTATTCTTATCATATGGAGGGTGAAACTAGTCAATGGTAAACATTGATAAAAGATATGAAGCATGAGGAAGAGATCGAGGCATTAAAATGGAATGATTTCCAAAAAAATCGATAAATATTTTCCTCACACACTTTCACTTAATATGGAAAGGTACTTCTTTTCCCTTAAGAAAAAATACAACAAATCAATCAGATATTATGAGGAAAACTTCACAAGGCTTGCATGATACACCTCTGGCTTTGTCATTTCCCCTAACTACAAGGTTGACCGATTTTTTTGGGATAAAACCTAGCCTACGGAAAGCCCTAGTGATCTGTGACTTTGATAGCTATGAGGAAATTGTCTGATGTTCCATAAAAGTCTAAATGGAGATCAGAGAATCGCAGGGGTATAATGGGGTTAAGAAGTATAAAGTAGACTTTAATTCTAGAGGTTTGATGGATAAATCCAACAACGCTATGAAATTTCATCACCCCACTTACCAAAAGTGCAGAAAGAAGCACCTTAGAAATTGCCTGAAGGGGACAAGGAAATGATTTAGTTATGGAAGATAAGCATACCTAGCCATTAACTACAGATAAGAAAAATCTGTTGTTGTGAAAGAGTAGAGTAATGCTCTGTTCTACCCTCAAAACATTGTTCATTACTTAAACTACAAATAACCAAGGTACTTTTCAAAGCATTTCCCTAAGCCAAGGGTTTTCAGAGGAAACCAACAACCTTTAAGGCAGAAAGGGAGAGATTTTTCCATTACTACTATTGAAGTGAACCCTGATAATGAAGTGGTGATAGGTACGCTAGTCATTCATTCAAGAATAGTGAATTTATTTTTTTATTCTAATTCTACACATTCTTTTATATCATGAACGTTTAGTATAATAATCTTAGCACCACCACAAATCAAGGAAGTATAGATGATGGTGAAAATGGGAAATGGGGAAATCATTGCATCCCATGAATATTACTCCTCCCCATTAATAATTTGTAGATTTAACTTCCTAAAGAACCTCTTCATACTCCCTCTAGTGTAATTTGATGAAATTCTTGGCATGGATTGGCTTTCCCTATATAGATCCAACATAAATTGTTGTGAGAGTGAAATCAATCTCCATATGGGGAATCGACCCCCGATTATGTACATGTGAAAGGGGGAGGATGAATCTTCTTTAGAACCATCATCTCAAGCATGGATATTACTACCCTATGAGCAAAAGTATCTTTCTCATATGGTTGAGTCTAAGGAAGAAACCATATTTCAATAAATTCCTATTGTGAGGGAATTCGCTAAAGTGTTTCCCAAGGAATTGTTTGGTCTGCCTCTTAGAAGATATTTTGAATTCTCGATTGATCTTATACCTGGGGAATTTCTAATATCCAAGACTCCATATAGAATGGTTTTTTTGGAGCTTGAGGAGATAAAGAAACAACTATAGGAGAATCTAGATAAAGGGTTTATATACCCAAGTGCTTCACCATGGGGTGCACCAGTCCTCCTCATTAATAAGAAGGATAGGTCAATGCACCTTTTCATTGATTATTGTGAGCTCAAAAAAATCATAATAAATAACAATTATTCTCTTACATGAATTTATGACTTGTTTGATCAGCTACATGGAGCACAATACTTATCCAAGGTGGATCTGTGGTCGGGATATTGCCAAGTAAGGGTGAATAAGGAGTATATCCCCAAGACTTCTTTTCATTCAAGGTATACGCACTATTAATTCATATTAATACCTTTAAGACTCACTAATTATCCATAAATCTTCATGGACTTGATTAATAGAGTCTTTAGATATTACCTCGACAAATTTTTGGTATTCTTTATAGATGATATTCTAATATACTCCCAAATCAAGAAGGAGCATGAGGAGCATCAAAGCACTGTACTTGATACCTTGCGAAAGGATAAGATCTATTCAAATTACAGCAAGTGTGAGTTCTGGTTAAATTAAGTCTCATTATTAGATCATATCATCATAAGTAATGGGGTACCTTTTGATCCTTCCAAGACAAATGAAATTGTGGGATGGGTAAGGCCAACATCTGTGATGAATATCCATTGCTTCCATGGGTTAGATGGATATTATCTCTGATTTGAGATAAATTTATCATGATTTTAAAACCCTCTTACCAAGATATCATAGAAGGGAGTCCAGTTTTCTTGGAGTGATGAATGTGATGAGAGCTTCAAGGAGTTTAAAAGTAGGCTTATCACTACTATCATTCTCACACTACCCACTTGTGGAGAACTTTTTGTGTTATTTAGTGATGATTTGAAGAAGGTCTTGGGTTGTGTGTTGATGAAAAATGAAAAATTCATTGCTTATACTTCAAGGAAATTGAAAGTTCATGAGAAAAATTATACGACACATGATCTGGAGTTGGCTACAGTAATCTTAAAAATAAAAATTTGGCAGCATTACCTCTTTGGGGAGAAGTGTGAAAGATATATGGATCATAAAAGCCTCAAGTATATATTCACATAGAAAGAGTTGAACATGCACCAATGAAGATGGTTAGATCTAATCAAAGACTATAAATTCTCAATCAATTACCACCATGGGAAAGCGAACAAGGTGGTAGATGATCTAAGCAAAAAGGACCCAATGATTCTATCGTTGATGAGAATTGAAAAGGATACAATCTTATTAGATTTGATGAATATGGACATGGTAATCATAAATAAGGGAACATAATCAATCCTTTCACAAATGATTGCTCATCCATATCTTTCTTAAAAGTTAAAGGATGCTCAAAAGAATGAAGTGGGAATTTAGAAGAAAGTGGAAACTATTAGAAAAGAGAAATCCTTTGAGTTTAGTGTTAATGAATAAGAAATTGTGAGATTTTGTTCAATAATATGTGTTCTATCAAATCTAGATTTAAATAAAGAACTTTTGGGTGATGTACATAGTTTGAATTTCTCTATTCACCCTGGAAACACAAATATGTATCGAGATATATGAGATCATTATTTTTGGGATAAAATGAAGAATGAGATCGTTGAGTATACATCAAAGTGTCTGGTTTGTCAGCAAGTGAAGGCTGCGAGGCAGAAGTCTAAGGGGGTGACTAAACCATTACCCATACCAACATGGAAATGGGAAAACATCATAATTGACTTTGTCACCAGACTTCTGAAAACATCCAAAGGAAACAATTCTATCTGTGTTGTTTTGGATCATCTTATAAAGACTGCACACTTCATTTCAATTCAATAGGATTTCTCATTGAATCTACAAGCACAAATATACATCAGATAATTTATAAGGCAGCATGGATTACCACTATAGATTGTATCCTATTGAGATCCAAGATTCACCTCTAAGTTCTGGAAGAGTCTCTAACACACTTTGAATACTGAGATGAACTTCAGTATAGATTATCATCCTCAAAATGATGGCCAACATGAGTGGACTATCCAAACACTTGGGGAAATGTTTAGATCATGCTCAATGGAATTCAAAGGAGGATGGGGTCAATATCTTCCTCTGGTTAAGTTATATTACAATAAAAGTTTCCACTCAAGCATCCAAATGGATCATATGAAGTCCTTTATGGTAAGAGGTGTAAAAAATCAACATGTTGGGATGATGTTGGGGAACGAAAATTCTTAGGTCCAGAAATGGTTAAAGAAATGGTGGATAAAGTTAATACCATCAAGTAGTACATTAAAGATTCTCATAGTTGGAAAAAGAACAATGTTGATAATCATCGAAAAGAAATAGAGTTTGATGTTGGAGACATGGTATTCCTATGAATATCACCGTATAAGAGAGTTATGATATTTTGGAATAAGGGAAATCATAATCCAAGGTACATTGTCCCTTTTTATATCCTTGATCACATTAGAGTAGTGACCTATAAACTAGCACTCCCACCAAACCTGTCTGAAGTATATGATGTATTCTATGTATCACTCTTAAGAAAGTACATACCTGACGCATCTCATGTACTCAATCCAGAGGTGGTACCATTTTATAATGACCTATCCTATGAAGAGAAGTTAGTGAATATATTAGATCGTAGGGAAAATTTTCTACTAAATAAGACAATTCCCCTCGTTAAGGTGTTGTGGAAAAACCACAAGCACGAAGAGTCAACATGGGAATTGGAGGAAGTGTTGAAGTAGAGTTACCCTCATCTATTTTAGTGCGGGGAAAAATTTTGAGGGTGAAATTTCTTAATGGGGAATATTTTAATGACCCAAAATTTTATTAATGAAAATTCCTATTGATCTAATTTAATGTATTATTATGTAAAAAGGTTATATAAAACATATTAACTTCCTTGGTTTTATGTTTTTGGATTTTAAAATACCATTAAGAATTTTTATTGGTTCTAATATAGTAATTAAATAGTGATCACTTGATTAGTATAAATCTAGGGCTTTATCAAATCCAATTTACTCAAACAAAGGAAGCAATGGCCTCATCTAGTAGAATTGCTCTATACGAATCTAATTTGTTGGAGCTTGGAAAATAGGTAGTGTCACTAGGATTTGTTCTTGACCAAACCCAAGATGGGCTTCAACACATTAAGTATAAACAGAACTACCTATAATAGAAGTGGAAGTTAATAGATATTACCACCCGAGTGATGTTATCTGAGCTGCCCCAAGAGTATGTTACCATTGCACACCTTACCCTTAGGTCTTATTCAGGTGTTATAATGGGTTATGTAACTTGAACCTAGCATTGTGATTATGTTAAATATTTTTGTATAAATAATATACATTCATTTTATTATTGTTACTTTGTAAATGGTTTTTAAAAGCACAAATAGTATTTTTAGTTAATATTAAATTAAGAAATATATTTTGATGAATTAATGGATTTTTGAATTAAATAATATTTTAATAAAATATTATTACTAAAATAATTTTTATTAAATATAAATTATCGTTTAATTTTTTTATGAATATAATTGTAATTTTTATTAAGGTCTGAAAGCTGTTTTTGCCAAAACCAATGAATTTTTTATAAATGTCAGTTTTTATTTTAAAAGTAAAAATTAATATATTTTGAAAATTATTTAGATAAAATTAATATCATTTTTTGATTCTAGATGTCTAAATTATCTAATGATGAAATTTTCATAATTTTCTGAGACAGACGATTTTTTGGGTAAAAATTAATTATTGTTTAAATATATAATGTGTTTTATGACATCATAATGACCCAATAATTATGTAATAAAATAACATAAAAGGTATTTTAGGACTATATATGTTTTAACATTAAAATAATATGATTTTATATTTTTTCGATTAATTTAATGGTGCCTTAGTGGACCCTCCAAGACTTATAAAATATTTTAACTTTTTAAAATGATTTCCTTGAGAGTGTGACTCACCTCCATGTAAGAAAGCCTAATATTTTAATAATTTCGGACATTGTACTTATAAAATAATTTTATCCACTCAACTTTGGAAAAAAACATGAGAAAAAACCATGGTAAAAACCCTAGGATGGTTTTTGGTTTTGATTAGTTTAATGTGTAGTGTCCAAAACTCAAATAATAAATAATTCTCTCTCCTTTAATATATAAACCCACTCAATATACAATTTATATTCACTCAAAACCTATGGATATCGACTGAAATCTTTCTTAATCTCTCTATAATCCTCCCAAGGTGCCCCAAGATCCCTATAATCCTCTCTTAATCATCTCCCAAGCCTTTGGGAT
>CAUJRU010002587.1:0-27500 GCA_963277665.1 Viscum album
CCACAAGATCCCGGTTAATGAGTCATCACCTCCGCATGACGCTCGTGTATCTTGCAGAAACAGTAGATACACATTCTCAAGCCGCCCTTATGAACATCATCACCCAAGGCATGACTGAGGAGGAAGGCACCCCAACTTGTCCAATAATGAACCATGGCAACCGTTTGCCTGGTGGTGTGAGTTTCTCAGGACCCAAATAACTCACAGGTGGCCCCGACAATGCGTTGGGCAAAGCACTCCCGCAAATCACTGCCCAAGGAAGCTTGCTACGGTTCGCATGGAATATCACTGAATGGGAAATTTAGGAGCACGGTCTCTCATCCTGGTGATACCGACAGTTTCGCGCTTGAACCACTACCAAAATCCCACAACGCTCCAGAGAAGGTGAGGAAAAGGCAGGTACAGCAAAGGACGACAAAGGAACCCAATCCCACCATGCCTCCCACATCCCAACATCTGCAAGAACTCAACCACACTCGGTGGCTTTTAAGCATAGCCCGACCCGCAACGCTCCATGAAAGGTGAGGAAAAAGGTGGGTACGACAGGACGGGGAAACAACCCAATCCCGCCCATACCCCCCACATCCCACCAGTGAGGAAAAAGGTAGGAACGTCAGGGGATGAGGAGGGAAACCCCCATCCCGCCGTGCCTCCCACATCTCACATTCCGTAGGAACTCAACCGCCATGAGGCAGCTTTTAAGCAGACGAACCAGCAACGCTCAAGAGACGTCGAGGAAAAGGAGTCATGGTAGGTACGGGGGTCCTATGTCCCGCCGCGCCGCCCACATCCCACCATCCACAGGATCCCACAAACCGTGAGGCGGTATTTAAGCACCCAGCCCGCAATGCTCCACAGACGGGGAGGAAAAGGCAGGCACGTCAGGGGACGGGGCAAAAACCCAATCCCGCCGCGCCTCCCACATCCCACCATCCGCAGCAACTCAACCACCCTGAGGCGGCTTTTAAGCAAGCCAAGCCGCACTGCTCTAGAGAAGGCGAGGGAAGGGCAGGAGCGTCGAGGGACGACAAAGGAACACCAACCCACCATGCCTCCCACATCCCACCATCCAAGGAACTCCGCCACCGACAGGTGGCCTTTTAAGCAAGCCCGAACCGCAACGCTCCATGAAAGGTGAGGAAAAAGGCGGGCACGGCATGAGACTGGGCAAAAACCCATTCTTTCCAATGCCCCCCACATCCCACCGGTGAGGAAAAGGAATTACAGCGTCCCACCGCCATGCCTCCCACATCCCACCTTCCGAAGGAACTCAACCGCCATGAGGCAGATTTTAAGCAGACGAACCCACAACGCTCCAGGGACGTTGAGGAAAAGGAGTCATGACAGGAACGGAGGCCCTATGTCCCGCCGCACCCCCCACATCCCACCATTCAAAAGAACTCAACCACCGTTGAGAAACTTTTAACCAAGAACCAGGACACCAACCATGCTCATCTATCATCATCCCATCCAAGTTATATCTGTCTAGTATCGCATCGTCTTTTTAGCAAGCCCTTGGAAGACGGAACCGCAATTGTGCGAGAGAATTCAACCCAAGCATATAGACGGGGCCCCTACATCAGCACCAAAAAAATTCCACTACCAACAGGGAGAACTCCAAAGGGACAAGTGAGGGTCATCTAGGTGGAGCTCACCCACCTGGGGATTCTTCGCTTGAGATATAACCGAGGAGAAAGTCACCCCTGGCACTGATTTAATGAGACCCGTCACAGTATCACCATCTTTCGATTAGTTTGTCCTTTACATGCGGGACCTGATCTTTGAGACAGGCATATGACTAGTGGAAGGATCAGCCATGTAGCATCACCAACAACATCTGCATTGTTTGGGGTATGACTGAGCTGACCACTCAGACCCCAACACAAGCCCAAACCGTCGTCCCGAACATTCAATTCTGTTCGATTAGTTTGTCCTTTGTACATGCACAACCTGATCTTTGAGACAAGCATATGACTAATGGAAGGATCAGCCAGGTAGCATCACCAACCACATCTGCAATGTTTGAGGTATGACTGAGCAGACCACTCAGACCCCAACACAAGCCCCAACCATCTTCCCAAATCGACAGGATTCCCCTTAATGAGTCATCACCTCCGCATGACGCTCGTGTATCTTGCAGAAACAGTAGATACACATTCTCAAGCCACCCTTATGAACATCATCACCCAAGGCATGGCTGAGGAGGAAGGCACCCCAACTTGTCCAATAATGAACCATGGAAATCGTCACCCTGTTGGTGTGAGTTTCTTAGGACCCAAATAACTCGCACGTGGCCCCGACAATGCGTTGAGCAAAGCACTCCCACCAATCATTGCCCAAGGCAGCTTGCTATGGTTCGCATGAAATATCGCTGAATGAGAAATTTAGGAGCACGCTCTCGCATCCTGGTGATACCGACAGTTTCGCGCTTGAACCACTACCAAAATTCCACAACGCTCCAGAGAAGGTGAGGAAAAGGCGGTACAGCAAGGGACGACAAAGGAACCCAATCCCACCATGCCTCCCACATCCCAACATCTGCAAGAACTCAACCACACTCGGTGGCTTTTAAGCATAGCCCGACCCGCAACGCTCCATGAAAGTTGAGGAAAAAGGTGGGTACGACAGGACGGGGAAACAACCCAATCCCGCCCATACCCCCCACATCCCACCAGTGAGGAAAAAGGTAGGAACGTCAGGGGATGAGGAGGGAAACCCCCATCCCGCCGTGCCTCCCACATCTCACATTCCGTAGGAACTCAACCGCCATGAGGCAGCTTTTAAGCAGACGAACCAGCAACGCTCAAGAGACGTCAAGGAAAAGGAGTCAGGGTAGGTACGGGGGTCCTATGTCCCGCCGCGCCGCCCACATCCCACCATCCACAGGATCCCACAAACCGTGAGGCGGTATTTAAGCACCCAGCCCGCAATGCTCCACAGACGGGGAGGAAAAGGCAGGCACGTCAGGGGACGGGGCAAAAACCCAATCCCGCCGCGCCTCCCACATCCCACCATCCGCAGCAACTCAACCACCCTGAGGCGGCTTTTAAGCAAGCCAAGCCGCACTGCTCTAGAGAAGGCGAGGGAAGGGCAGGAGCGTCGAGGGACGACAAAGGAACACCAACCCACCATGCCTCCCACATCCCACCATCCAAGGAACTCCGCCACCGACAGGTGGCCTTTTAAGCAAGCCCGAACCGCAACGCTCCATGAAAGGTGAGGAAAAAGGCGGGCACGGCATGAGACTGGGCAAAAACCCATTCTTTCCAATGCCCCCCACATCCCACCGGTGAGGAAAAGGAATTACAGCGTCCCACCGCCATGCCTCCCACATCCCACCTTCCGAAGGAACTCAACCGCCATGAGGCAGATTTTAAGCAGACGAACCCACAACGCTCCAGGGACGTTGAGGAAAAGGAGTCATGACAGGAACGGAGGCCCTATGTCCCGCCGCACCCCCCACATCCCACCATTCAAAAGAACTCAACCACCGTTGAGAAACTTTTAACCAAGAACCAGGACACCAACCATGCTCATCTATCATCATCCCATCCAAGTTATATCTGTCTAGTATCGCATCGTCTTTTTAGCAAGCCCTTGGAAGACGGAACCGCAATTGTGCGAGAGAATTCAACCCAAGCATATAGACGGGGCCCCTACATCAGCACCAAAAAAATTCCACTACCAACAGGGAGAACTCCAAAGGGACAAGTGAGGGTCATCTAGGTGGAGCTCACCCACCTGGGGATTCTTCGCTTGAGATATAACCGAGGAGAAAGTCACCCCTGGCACTGATTTAATGAGACCCGTCACAGTATCACCATCTTTCGATTAGTTTGTCCTTTACATGCGGGACCTGATCTTTGAGACAGGCATATGACTAGTGGAAGGATCAGCCATGTAGCATCACCAACAACATCTGCATTGTTTGGGGTATGACTGAGCTGACCACTCAGACCCCAACACAAGCCCAAACCGTCGTCCCGAACATTCAATTCTGTTCAATTAGTTTGTCCTTTGTACATGCACAACCTGATCTTTGAGACAAGCATATGACTAATGGAAGGATCAGCCAGGTAGCATCACCAACCACATCTGCAATGTTTGAGGTATGACTGAGCAGACCACTCAGACCCCAACACAAGCCCCAACCATCTTCCCAAATCGACAGGATTCCCCTTAATGAGTCATCACCTCCGCATGACGCTCGTGTATCTTGCAGAAACAGTAGATACACATTCTCAAGCCACCCTTATGAACATCATCACCCAAGGCATGGCTGAGGAGGAAGGCACCCCAACTTGTCCAATAATGAACCATGGAAATCGTCACCCTGTTGGTGAGAGTTTCTTAGGACCCAAATAACTCGCACGTGGCCCCGACAATGCGTTGAGCAAAGCACTCCCACCAATCATTGCCCAAGGCAGCTTGCTATGGTTCGCATGAAATATCGCTGAATGAGAAATTTAGGAGCACGCTCTCGCATCCTGGTGATACCGACAGTTTCGCGCTTGAACCACTACCAAAATTCCACAACGCTCCAGAGAAGGTGAGGAAAAGGCGGTACAGCAAGGGACGACAAAGGAACCCAATCCCACCATGCCTCCCACATCCCAACATCTGCAAGAACTCAACCACACTCGGTGGCTTTTAAGCATAACCCGACCCGCAACGCTCCATGAAAGGTGAGGAAAAAGGTGGGTACGACAGGACGGGGAAACAACCCAATCCCGCCCATACCCCCCACATCCCACCAGTGAGGAAAAAGGTAGGAACGTCAGGGGATGAGGAGGGAAACCCCCATCCCGCCGTGCCTCCCACATCTCACATTCCGTAGGAACTCAACCGCCATGAGGCAGCTTTTAAGCAGACGAACCAGCAACGCTCAAGAGACGTCAAGGAAAAGGAGTCAGGGTAGGTACGGGGGTCCTATGTCCCGCCGCGCCGCCCACATCCCACCATCCACAGGATCCCACAAACCGTGAGGCGGTATTTAAGCACCCAGCCCGCAATGCTCCACAGACGGGGAGGAAAAGGCAGGCACGTCAGGGGACGGGGCAAAAACCCAATCCCGCCGCGCCTCCCACATCCCACCATCCTCAGCAACTCAACCACCCTGAGGCGGCTTTTAAGCAAGCCAAGCCGCACTGCTCTAGAGAAGGCGAGGGAAGGGCAGGAGCGTCGAGGGACGACAAAGGAACACCAACCCACCATGCCTCCCACATCCCACCATCCAAGGAACTCCGCCACCGACAGGTGGCCTTTTAAGCAAGCCCGAACCGCAACGCTCCATGAAAGGTGAGGAAAAAGGCGGGCACGGCATGAGACTGGGCAAAAACCCATTCTTTCCAATGCCCCCCACATCCCACCGGTGAGGAAAAGGAATTACAGCGTCCCACCGCCATACCTCCCACATCCCACCTTCCGAAGGAACTCAACCGCCATGAGGCAGATTTTAAGCAGACGAACCCACAACGCTCCAGGGACGTTGAGGAAAAGGAGTCATGACAGGAACGGAGGCCCTATGTCCCGCCGCACCCCCCACATCCCACCATTCAAAAGAACTCAACCACCGTTGCGAAACTTTTAACCAAGAACCAGGACACCAACCATGCTCATCTATCATCATCCCATCCAAGTTATATCTGTCTAGTATCGCATCGTATTTTTAGCAAGCCCTTGGAAGACGGAACCGCAATTGTGCGAGAGAATTCAACCCAAGCATATAGACGGGGCCCCTACATCAGCACCAAAAAAATTCCACTACCAACAGGGAGAACTCCAAAGGGACAAGTGAGGGTCTTCTAGGTGGAGCTCACCCACCTGGGGATTCTTCGCTTGAGATATAACCGAGGAGAAAGTCACCCCTGGCACTGATTTAATGAGACCCGTCACAGTATCACCATCTTTCGATTAGTTTGTCCTTTACATGCGGGACCTGATCTTTGAGACAGGCATATGACTAGTGGAAGGATCAGCCATGTAGCATCACCAACAACATCTGCATTGTTTGGGGTATGACTGAGCTGACCACTCAGACCCCAACACAAGCCCAAACCGTCGTCCCGAACATTCAATTCTGTTCGATTAGTTTGTCCTTTGTACATGCACAACCTGATCTTTGAGACAAGCATATGACTAATGGAAGGATCAGCCAGGTAGCATCACCAACCACATCTGCAATGTTTGAGGTATGACTGAGCAGACCACTCAGACCCCAACACAAGCCCCAACCATCTTCCCAAATCGACAGGATTCCCCTTAATGAGTCATCACCTCCGCATGACGCTCGTGTATCTTGCAGAAACAGTAGATACACATTCTCAAGCCACCCTTATGAACATCATCACCCAAGGCATGACTGAGGAGGAAGGCACCCCAACTTGTCCAATAATGAACCATGGAAATCGTTACCCTGTTGGTGTGAGTTTCTTAGGACACAAATAACTCGCACGTGGCCCCGACAATGCGTTGAGCAAAGCACTCCCACCAATCATTGCCCAAGGCAGCTTGCTATGGTTCGCATGGAATATCGCTGAATGAGAAATTTAGGAGCACGCTCTCGCATCCTGGTGATACCGACAGTTTCGCGCTTGAACCACTACCAAAATTCCACAACGCTCCAGAGAAGGTGAGGAAAAGGCGGTACAGCAAGGGACGACAAAGGAACCCAATCCCAACATGCCTCCCACATCCCAACATCTGCAAGAACTCAACCACACTCAGTGGATTTTAAGCAAAGCCCGACCCGCAACGCTCCATGAAAGGTGAGGAAAAAGGTGGGTACGACAGGACGGGGAAACAACCCAATCCCGCCCATACCCCCCACATCCCACCAGTGAGGGAAAAGGTAGGAACGTCAGGGGATGAGGAGGGAAACCCCCATCCCGCCGTGCCTCCCACATCTCACATTCCGTAGGAACTCAACCGCCATGAGGCAGCTTTTAAGCAGACGAACCAGCAACGCTCAAGAGACGTCGAGGAAAAGGAGTCATGGTAGGTACGGGGGTCCTATGTCCCGCCGCGCCGCCCACATCCCACCATCCACAGGATCCCACAAACCGTGAGGCGGTATTTAAGCACCCAGCCCGCAATGCTCCACAGACGGGGAGGAAAAGGCAGGCACGTCAGGGGACGGGGCAAAAACCCAATCCCGCCGCGCCCCCCACATCCCACCATCCGCAGCAACTCAACCACCCTGAGGCAGCTTTTAAGCAAGCAAAGCCGCACTGCTCTAGAGAAGGCGAGGGAAGGGCAGGAGCGTCGAGGGACGACAAAGGAACACCAACCCACCATGCCTCCCACATCCCACCATCCAAGGAACTCCACCACCAACAGGTGGCCTTTTAAGCAAGCCCGAACCGCAACGCTCCATGAAAGGTGAGGAAAAAGGCGGGCACGGCATGAGACTGGGCAAAAACCCATTCTTTCCAATGCCCCCCACATCCCACCGGTGAGGAAAAGGAATTACAGCGTCCCACCGCCATGCTTCCCACATCCCACCTTCCGAAGGAACTCAACCGCCGTGAGGCAGATTTTAAGCAGACGAACCCACAACGCTCCAGGGACGTTGAGGAAAAGGAGTCATGACAGGAACAGAGGCCCTATGTCCCGCCGCACCCCCCACATCCCACCATTCAAAAGAACTCAACCACCGTTGCGAAACTTTTAACCAAGAACCAGGACACCAACCAAGTTCATCTATCATCATCCCATCCAAGTTATATCTGTCTAGTATCGCATCGTCTTTTTAGCAAGCCCTTGGAACCCGAAACCAAAATTGTGCGAGAGAATTCAACCCAAGCATATAGACGGGGCCCGTACATCAGCACCAACAAAATTCCACTACCAACAGGGAGAACTCCAAAGGGACAAGTGAGGGTCTTCAAGGTGGAGCTCACCCACCTGGGGATTCTTCGCTTGAGGTATAACCGAGGAGAAAGTCAGCCCTGGCACTGATTTAATGAGACCCGTCACAGTATCACCATCTTTCGATTAGTTTGTCCTTTACATGCGGGACCTGATCTTTGAGACAGGCATATGACTAGTGGAAGGATCAACCATGTAGCATCACCAACCACATCTGCAATGTTTGAGGTATGACTGAGCAGACCACTCAGACCCCAACACAAGCCCAAACCGTCGTCCCGAGCATTCAATTCCATTCGATTAGTTTGTCCTTCGTACATGCACAGCCTGATCTTTGAGACAATCATATGACTAATGGAAAGATCAACCGGGTACCATCACCAACCACATCTGCAATGTTTGAGGTATGACTGAGCAGACCACTCAGACCCCAACACAAGCCCGAACCATCTCTTCCCAAATCGACATGTTTCCCCTTAATTAGTCATCACCTCTGCATGACGCTCGTGTATCTTGCAAAAACAGTAGATACACATTCTCAAGCCACCCTTATGAACATCATCACCCAAGGCATGACTGAGGAGGAAGGCACCCCAACTTGTCCAATAATGAACCATGGAAATCGTTACCCTGTTGGTGTGAGTTTCTTAGGACCCAAATAACTCACACGTGGCCCCGACAATGCGTTGAGCAAAGCACTCCCACCAATCATTGCCCAAGGCAGCTTGCTATGGTTCGCATGGAATATCACTGAATGAGAAATTTAGGAGCACGCTCTCGCATCCTGGTGATACCGACAGTTTCGCGCTTGAACCACTACCAAAATTCCACAACGCTCCAGAGAAGGTGAGGAAAAGGCGGTACAGCAAGGGACGACAAAGGAACCCAATCCCACCATGCCTCCCACATCCCAACATCTGCAAGAACTCAACCACAATCAGTGGATTTTAAGCAAAGCCCGACCCGCAACGCTCCATGAAAGGTGAGGAAAAAGGTGGGTACGACAGGACGGGGAAACAACCCAATCCCACCCATACCCCCCACATCCCACCAGTGAGGAAAAAGGTAGGAACGTCAGGGGATGAGGAGGGAAACCCCCATCCCGCCGTGCCTCCCACATCTCACATTCCGTAGGAACTCAACCGCCATGAGGCAGCTTTTAAGCAGACGAACCAGCAACGCTCAAGAGACGTCGAGGAAAAGGAGTCATGGTAGGTACGGGGGTCCTATGTCCCGCCGCGCCGCCCACATCCCACCATCCACAGGATCCCACAAACCGTGAGGCGGTATTTAAGCACCCAGCCCGCAATGCTCCACAGACGGGGAGGAAAAGGCAGGCACGTCAGGGGACGGGGCAAAAACCCAATCCCGCCGCGCCCCCCACATCCCACCATCCGCAGCAACTCAACCGCCCTGAGGCAGCTTTTAAGCAAGCAGAGCCGCACTGCTCTAGAGAAGGCGAGGGAAGGGCAGGAGCGTCGAGGGACGACAAAGGAACACCAACCCACCATACCTCCCACATCCCACCATCCAAGGAACTCCGCCACCAACAGGTGGCCTTTTAAGCAAGCCCGAACCGCAACGCTCCATGAAAGGTGAGGAAAAAGGCGGGCACGGCATGAGACTGGGCAAAAACCCATTCTTTCCAATGCCCCCCACATCCCACCGGTGAGGAAAAGGAATTACAGCGTCCCACCGCCATGCCTCCCACATCCCACCTTCCGAAGGAACTCAACCGCCATGAGGCAGATTTTAAGCAGACGAACCCACAACGCTCCAGGGACGTTGAGGAAAAGGAGTCATGACAGGAACGGAGGCCCTATGTCCCGCCGCACCCCCCACATCCCACCATTCAAAAGAACTCAACCACCGTTGCGAAACTTTTAACCAAGAACCAGGACACCAACCATGCTCATCTATCATCATCCCATCCAAGTTATATCTGTCTAGTATCGCATCGTCTTTTTAGCAAGCCCTTGGAACCCGAAACCAAAATTGTGCGAGAGAATTCAACCCAAGCATATAGACGGGGCCCTTACATCAGCACCAACAAAATTCCACTACCAACAGGGAGAACTCCAAAGGGACAAGTGAGGTTCTTCTAGGTGGAGCTCACCCACCTGGGGATTCTTCGCTTGATGTATAACCGAGGAGAAAGTCAGCCGTGTCACTGATTTAATGAGACCCTTCACAGTATCACCATCTTTCGATTAGTTTGTCCTTGTACATGCAGGACCTGATCTTTGAGACACGCATATGACTAGTGGAAGGATCACCCATGTAGCGTCACTAACCACATCTGCAATGTTTGAGGTATGACTGAGCAGACCACTCAGACCCCAACACAAGCCTAAACCGTCGTCCCGAGCATTCAATTCCATTCGATTAGTTTGTCCTTTGTACATGCACAACCTGATCTTTGATACAAGCATATGACTAATGGAAGGATCAGCCAGGTAGCATCACCAACCACATCTGCAATGTTTGAGGTATGACTGAGCAAACCACTCAGACCCCAACACAAGCCCAAACCATCTTCCCAAATCGACATGTTTCCCCTTAATTAGTCATCACCTCTGCATGACGCTCGTGTATCTTGCAAAAACAATAGATACACATTCTTCGCTTGATGTATAACCGAGGAGAACGTCAAACTTGTCACTGATTTAATGAGACCCTTCACAGTATCACCATCTTTCGGTTAGTTTGTCCCTGTACATGCACAGACTGATCTTTGAGACAAGCATATGACTAGTGTTCTCATCGGATATCCAACCAAGCCAAACCGTGTTCCATCATTCACATGGAAACATGTACAAGGACCAAATGAAAGCGAGGAGAAATTAAACCCCCACTTACGGATGAGGGTGCCAACGAGACCAACGTTCCCTTCCCAAAAAAGGGAGACCGCAGTATCTTGACAACCATCCACCACTCCCACACAATCGCGTAAGCACAACCATCAACCCACACAACTGACCGTCACACCTCGAGGGAAGCAACCCGAGAGGCATCACAATGCAGCACATGAAGGCAGGGAAAGCCCGCTATGCATGACACAAGGGAAGGATTGATATACCCAACCCCCTAGCGCCAACGAGACCAACGTTCCATTCCCAAAAAAGGGAGACCGCAGTATCTTGACAACCATCCACCACTTCCACACAATCGCATAAGGGCAACCATCAACCCACACAACTGATCATGCACAACCTGATCTTTGAGACAAGCATATGACTAGTAGAAGGATCAGCCATGTAGCATCACCAACATCATCTGCATTGTTTGAGGTATGACTGAGCTCACCACTCAGACCCCAACACAAGCCCAAACCATCATCCCGAACATTCAATTCCGTTCCATTAGTTTGTCCTTTGTACATGCACAACCTGATCTTTGGGACAAGCATATGACTAATGGAAGGATCAGCCAGGTTGCATCACCAACCACATCTGCAATGTTTGAGGTATGACTGAGCAGACCACTCAGACCCCAACACAAGCCCAAACCGTCTTTCCAAATCGACAGGAACCCAATTAATGAGTCATCACCTCTGCATGATGCTCAATACCGCAATTGTGCGAGAGAATTCAACCCAAGCATATAAACAGGGCCCGTATATCATAACTGACAAAATTCCACTACCAACAGGGAGAACTCCGAAGGGACAAGTGAGGGTCTTCTAGGTGGAGCTCACCCACCTGGGGATTCTTCTCTTGATGTATAACTGAGGAGAAAGTCAGCCCTGGCACTAATTTAATGAGACCCATCACAGTATCACCATCTTTCGATTAGTTTGTCTTTGTACATGCGGGACCTGATCTTTGAGTCAAGCATATGACTAGTTGAAGGATCAGCCATGTAGCATCACCAACAACATCTGCATTGTTTGAGGTATGACTGAGCTAACCACTCAGACCCCAACACAAGCCCAAACCGTCGTCCCGAACATTCAATTCCATTCGATTAGTTTTTCCTTTGTACATGCACCACCTGATCTTTGGGACAAGCATATGACTAATGGAAGGATCAGCCAGGTAGCATCACCAACCACATCTGCAATGTTTGAGGTATGACTGAGCAAACCACTCAGACCCCAACACAAGCCCAAACCATCTTCCCAAATCGACAGGATTCCCCTTAATGAGTCATCACCTCTGCGTGACGACGCTCGTGTATCTTGTCGAAACAATAGATACACATTCTTCGCTTGATGTATAACCGAGGAGAACGTCAAACTTGTCACTGATTTAATGAGACCCTTCACAATATCACCATCTTTCGGTTAGTTTGTCCCTGTACATGCACAGACTGATCTTTGAGACAAGCATTTGACTAGTGTTCTCAACGGATATCCAACCAAGCCAAACCGTGTTCCATCATTCACATGGAAACATGCACAAGGACCAAATGAAAGCGAGGAGAAATTAATCCCCCACTTACGGATGAGGGTGCCAACGAGACCAACGTTCCCTTCCCAAAAAAGGGAGACCGCAGTATCTTGACAACCATCCACCACTCCCACACAATCGCGTAAGCACAACCATCAACCCACACAACTGACCGTGACGCCTCAAGGGAAGCAACCCGAGAGGCATCACAATGCAGCACATGAAGGCAGGGAAAGCCCGCTATGCATGACACAAGGGAAGGATTTATATACCCAACCCCCTAGAGCCAAGGAGACCAACGTTCCCTTCCCAAAAAAGGGAGACCGCAGTATCTTGACAACCATCCACCACTCCCACACAATCGCGTAAGCACAACCATCAACCCACACAACTGACTGTGACGCCTCGAGGGAAGCAACCCGAGAGACATCACAATGCAGCACATGAAGGCAGGGAAAGCCCGCTATGCATGACACAAGGGAAGGATTTATATACCCAACCCCCTAGAGCCAAGGAGACCAACGTTCCCTTCCCAAAAAAGGGAGACCGCAGTATCTTGACAACCATCCACCACTCCCACACAATCGCGTAAGCACAACCATCAACCCACACAACTGACCGTGACGCCTCAAGGGAAGCAACCCCAGAGGCATCACAATGCAGCACATGAAGGCAGGGAAAGCCCACTATGCATGACACAAGGGAAGGATTTATATACCCAACCCCCTAGAGCCAAGGAGACCAACGTTCCCTTCCCAAAAAAGGGAGACCGCAGTATCTTGACAACCATCCACCACTCCCACACAATCGCGTAAGCACAACCATCAACCCACACAACTGACTGTGACGCCTCGAGGGAAGCAACCCGAGAGACATCACAATGCAGCACATGAAGGCAGGGAAAGCCCGCTATGCATGACACAAGGGAAGGATTGATATACCCAACCCCCTAGAGCCAACGAGACCAACGTTCCCTTCCCAAAAAAGGGAGACCGCAGTATCTTGACAACCATCCACCACTCCCACACAATCGCATAAGCGCAACCATCAACCCACACAACTGATCATGCAGGACCTGACCTTTGAGACAAGCATATGACTAGTGGAAGGATCAGCCATGTAGCATCACCAACAACATCTGCATTGTTTGAGGTATGACTGAGCTCACCACTCAGACCCCAACACAAGCCCAAACCGTCGTCTCGAACATTCAATTCCGTTCGATTAGTTTGTCCTTTGTACATGCACAACCTGATTTTTGAGACAAGCATATGACTAATGGAAGGATCAGACAGGTTGCACCACCAACAACATCTGCAATGTTTGAGGTATGACTGAGCAGACCACTCAGACCCCAACACAATCCCAAACCGTCTTCCCAAATCGACAGGAACCCAATTAATGAGTCTTCACCTCTGCATGATGCTCAAAACCGCAATTGTGCGAGAGAATTCAACCCAAGCATATAAACAGGGCCCGTATATCAGCACTAACAAAATTCCACTACCAACAGGGAGAACTCCGATGGGACAAGTGAGGATCTTCTAGGTGGAGCTCACCCACCTGGGGATTCTTCGCTTGATGTATAACCGAGGAGAAAGTCAGCCGTGTCACTGATTTAATGAGACCCTTCACAGTATCACCATCTTTCGATTAGTTTGTCCCTGTACATGCACTAACTGATCTTTGAGACAAGCATATGACTAGTGGAAGGATCAACCATGTAGCATTACCAACAACATCTGCATTGTTTGTGGTATAACTGAGCAGACCACTCAGACCCCAACACAAGCCCAAACCATCATCCCGAACATTCAATTCCGTTCGATTAGTTTATCCTTTGTAAATGCACAACCTGATCTTTGAGACAAGCATATGACTAATGGTAGGATCAGCCAGGTAGCATCACCAACCACATCTGCAATGTTTGAGGTATGACTGAGCAGACCACTCAAACCCCAACACAAGCCCAAATCATCTTCCCAAATCGACAGGATTCACCTTAATGAGTCATCACCTCTGCATGACGCTCGTGTATCTTGCAGAAACAATAGATACACATTCTTCGCTTGATGTAAAACCGAGGAGAACGTCAGACTTGTCCCTGATTTACTGAGACCCTTCACAGTATCACCATCTTCGATTAGTTTGTCCCTGTACATGCACAGACTGAACTTTGAGACAAGCATATGACTAGTGTTCTCAACGGATATCCAACCAAGCCAAACCGTGTTCCATCATTCACATGGAAACATGCACAAGGACCAAATGAAAGCGAGGAGAAATTAAACCCCCACTTACGGATGAGGGTGCCAACGAGACCAACGTTCCCTTCCCAAAAAAGGGAGACCGCAGTATCTTGACAACCATCCACCACTCCCACACAATCGCGTAAGCACAACCATCAACCCACACAGCTGATCGTGACGCCTCGAGGGATGCAACCCGAGAGGCATCACAATGCAGCACATGAAGGCAGGGAAAGCCCGCTATGCATGACACAAGGGAAGGATTGATATACCCAACCCCCTAGAGCCAACGAGACCAACGTTCCCTTCCCAAAAAAGGGAGACCGCGGTATCTTGACAACCATCCACCACTCCCACACAATCGCATAAGCGCAACCATCAACCCACACAACTGATCATGCAGGACCTGATCTTTGAGACAAGCATATGACTAGTGGAAGGATCAGACATGTAGAATCACCAACAACATCTGCATTGTTTGAGGTATGACTGAGCTCACCACTCAGACCCCAACACAAGCCCAAACCGTCGTCCCGAACATTCAATTCCGTTCGATTAGTTTGTCCATTGTACATGCACAACCTGATCTTTGAGACAAGCATATGACTAATGGAAGGATCAACAAGGTTGCATCACCAACCACATCTGCAATGTTTGAGGTATGACCCCACCTCAACGTCCTTCCCTTCAAGGCACGCCGCATGCACCAAGACGGGACTCGAGGCCCCTTCAAATCGTCTCACTCGGATGCCATTGTCTGGAAACGACTGTCAGCCCGCAAGATCACACATGCGACAAACCCCATCTCGTTGTCATCGTTTTTAGGGCGCACTACCTCGGGAAAGACAAGCCCCAAGCACGGGACGAATCATCGAGAATTCATGGCATTGCGTCCATGCCATTTTCCATGTCACTGGGCACGTCATCGGGTGGCTCTAGGCACGCAGGACAAGACCCACGCCCAGGGGGGGTCGCCGACCACTCCCCCCCCTAAAGAGACATTTATGCATTTCCAGCTATTCCACCAGGAAACATCAACAGTGACGAGGAGACATACTGATGGGTTTAGACCACCCTAAGGGCACCGCAGTGCATGAAAGACAACACGGGTTGCCCTAAAAGAGCTATGAAACCATAGGAAGGGCCACCGACGTGACCCCTTAGGCACATGAAGGCCGCCGACACGTCATGGCATCCGTCCCGCGTCTCGTCCATCACCGCAGAGAAGACACGCCCCATGTCCAGAGAGGGTCCTCACGCATGAAAGGAATTATCTTGAGGCGGTCATTGTCATTACATACCGTACCCAACAACATATGACAAACCCCACCACGTCGTCCTTCCTTGCAAGGCACACCGCATCCTCCAAGGCAAGCCCCGATGCCCCTTCAAATCGTCCCACTCGGGTGGCGTTGTCTCCACGTGATTGTCAGTACGTCGGACCTAACACGCGACGCACCCCGGCTCATTGTCATCACTTTTATGGCGCATTACCTCAGACAAGACAAGCCCCAAGCACCGTATGAATCCTCAAGCTTTCATGGATTTGTCTGGAGGCCATTTTTCCATGTCCGTGGGCATGTCACTAGGTGGCTCTGGGCACGCAGGACAAGACCCACGCCCAGGGGGGGTCGCCGACCACTCCCCCCCTAAAGAGACATTTATGCATTTTCAGCTGTCCCACCAGGAAACATCAGCACTGACGAGGAGACATACTAACGGGTTTAGACAACCCTGTGGGCACCACAGCGCATGAAAGACAACACGTGTTGCCCTAAAAGATATATGAAACCATAGGAACAGCCACCGATGTGACCCCTTAGGCACATGAAGGCCGCCGACACGTAGTAGCATTCATCCCGGGTAGCGTCCAACACCGCCGAGAAGACAGGCCCCATGTCCAGAGAGGGTCCTCACGCATGAAATGAATTCTCTTTAGGTGGTCATTGTCATTACATACGGGACACGACAACAGATGACAAACCCCACCGCAACGTCCTTCCTTTCAAGGCACGCCACACGCACCAAGACGGGCCTCGAGGCCCCTTCAAATCGTCTCACTCGGATGCCATTGTCTGGACACGACTGTCAGTCCGCAGGATCACACATGCGACAAACCCCATCTCATTGTCATCGTTTTTAGGGCGCACTACCTCGGGCAAGACAAGCCCCAAGCACGGGACGAATCATCAGAAATTCATGGCACTGCGTCGATGCCATTTTCCATGTCACTCGGCATGTCAGTGGGTGGCTCTAGGCACGCAGGACAAGACCCACGCCCAGGGGGGGTCGCCGACCACTCCCCCCCTAAAGAGACATTTATGCATTTCCAGCTATACCACCAGGAAACATCAACAGTGACGAGGAGACATACTGATGGGTTTAGACCACCCTAAGGGCACCGCAGTGCATGAAAGACAACACGGGTTGCCCTAAAAGAGCTATGAAACCATAGGAAGGGCCACCGACGTGACCCCTTAGGCACATGAAGGCCGCCGACACGTCATGGCATCCGTCCCGCGTCTCGTCCATCACCGCAGAGAAGACGCGCCCCATGTCCAGAGCGAGTCCTCACGCCTCAAAGGAATTATCTTTAGGTGGTCATTGTCAATACATACCGTACCCAACAACATATGACAAACCCCACCACATCGTCCTTCCTTGCAAGGCACACCGCATCCACCAAGGCAAGCCCCGAGGCCCCTTCAAATCGTCTCACTCGGATGCCGTTGTCTCCACGTGATCGTCAGTACGTCGGACCTCACACACGCGACAAACCCCATCTCATTGTCATCGTTTTTATGGCGCACTACCTCGGGCAAGACAAGCCCGAAGCACGGGACGAATCATCAGGAATTCTTGGCATTGCGTCGATGCCATTTTCCACGTCACTCGGCGTGGGTCTGACACGCGACGCACCCCAGCTCATTGTCATCACTTTTATGGCGCATTACCTCAGAAAAGACAAGCCCCAAGCACCGTACGAATCATCAGGCTTTCATGGATTCGTCTGGAGGCCGTTTTTCCATGTCTGTGGGCATGTCACTGGGTGGCTCTGGGCACACAGGACAAGACCCACGCCCAGGGGGGGTCGCCGACCACTCCCCCCCTAAAGAGACATTTATGCATTTCCAGCTGTCCCACCAGGAAACATCAGCACTGACGAGGAGACATACTAACGGGTTTAGACAACCCTGTGGGCACCACAGCGCATGAAAGACAACACGTGTTGCCCTAAAAGATATATGAAACCCTAGGAACAGCCACCGATGTGACCCCTTAGGCACATGAAGGCCGCCGACACGTAGTAGCATTCATCCCGGGTAGCGTCCAACACCGCCGAGAAGACAGGCCCCATGTCCAGAGAGGGTCCTCACGCATGAAATGAATTCTCTTTAGGTGGTCATTGTCATTACATACGGGACACGACAACAGATGACAAACCCCACCGCAACGTCCTTCCTTTCAAGGCACGCCACACGCACCAAGACGGGCCTCGAGGCCCCTTCAAATCGTCTCACTCGGATGCCATTGTCTGGACACGACTGTCAGTCCGCAGGATCACACATGCGACAAACCCCATCTCATTGTCATCGTTTTTAGGGCGCACTACCTCGGGCAAGACAAGCCCCATGCACGGGACGAATCATCAGAAATTCATGGCACTGCGTCGATGCCATTTTCCATGTCACTCGGCATGTCAGTGGGTGGCTCTAGGCACGCAGGACAAGACCCACGCCCAGGGGGGGTCGCCGACCACTCCCCCCCTAAAGAGACATTTATGCATTTCCAGCTATACCACCAGGAAACATCAACAGTGACGAGGAGACATACTGATGGGTTTAGACCACCCTAAGGGCACCGCAGTGCATGAAAGACAACACGGGTTGCCCTAAAAGAGCTATGAAACCATAGGAAGGGCCACCGACGTGACCCCTTAGGCACATGAAGGCCGCCGACACGTCATGGCATCCGTCCCGCGTCTCGTCCATCACCGCAGAGAAGACGCGCCCCATGTCCAGAGCGAGTCCTCACGCCTCAAAGGAATTATCTTTAGGTGGTCATTGTCAATACATACCGTACCCAACAACATATGACAAACCCCACCACATCGTCCTTCCTTGCAAGGCACACCGCATCCACCAAGGCAAGCCCCGAGGCCCCTTCAAATCGTCTCACTCGGATGCCGTTGTCTCCACGTGATCGTCAGTACGTCGGACCTCACACACGCGACAAACCCCATCTCATTGTCATCGTTTTTATGGCGCACTACCTCGGGCAAGACAAGCCCGAAGCACGGGACGAATCATCAGGAATTCTTGGCATTGCGTCGATGCCATTTTCCACGTCACTCGGCGTGGGTCTGACACGCGACGCACCCCAGCTCATTGTCATCACTTTTATGGCGCATTACCTCAGACAAGACAAGCCCCAAGCACCGTACGAATCATCAGGCTTTCATGGATTCGTCTGGAGGCCGTTTTTCCATGTCCGTGGGCATGTCACTGGGTGGCTCTGGGCACACAGGACAAGACCCACGCCCAGGGGGGGTCGCCGACCACTCCCCCCCTAAAGAGACATTTATGCATTTCCAGCTGTCCCACCAGGAAACATCAGCACTGACGAGGAGACATACTGATGGGTTCAGACAACCCTGTGGGCACCACAGCGCATGAAAGACAACACGTGTTGCCCTAAAAGAGATATGAAACCATAGGAATAGCCACCAATGTGACCCCTTAGGCACATCAAGGCCGCCATCACGTACTAGCATCCATCCCGGGTAGCGTCCAACACCGCCGAGAAGACAGGCCCCATGTCCAGAGAGGGTCCTCACGCATGAAATGAATTCTCTTTAGGTGGTCATTATCATTACATACGGGACACGAAAACACATGAATAACCACACCTCAACGTCCTTCCTTTCAAGGCACACCGCAGGCACCAAGACGGGCCTCGAGGCCCCTTCAAATCGTCTCACTCGGATGCCTTTGTCTGGAAACGACTGTCAGCCCGCAAGATCACACATGCGACAAAACCCATCTCATTGTCATCGTTTTTAGGGCGCACTACCTCGGGAAAGACAAGCCCCAAGCACGGGACGAATCATCAAGAATTCATGGCATTGCGTCGATGCCATTTTCCATGTCCCTGGGCATGTCATTGGGTGGCTCTAGGCACGCAGGACAAGACCCACGCCCAGGGGGGGTCGCCGACCACTCCCCCCCTAAAGAGACATTTATGCATTTCCAGCTATTCCACCAGGAAACATCAAAAGTGACGAGGAGACATACTGAGGGGTTTAGACCACCCTAAGGGCACCGCAGTGCATGAAAGACAACACGGGTTGCCCTAAAAGAGCTATGAAACCATAGGAAGGGCCACCGACGTGACCCCTTAGGCACATGAAGGCCGCCGACACGTCATGACATCCGTCCCGCGTCTCGTCCATCACCGCAGAGAAGACACGCCCCATGTCCAGAGCGGGTCCTCACGCATGAAATGAATTATCTTTAGGCGGTCATTGTCATTACATACCGTACCCAACAACATATGACAAACCCCACCACGTCGTCCTTCCTTGCAAGGCACACCGCATCCTCCAAGGCAAGCCCCGATGCCCCTTCAAATCGTCCCACTCGGGTGGCGTTGTCTCCACGTGATTGTCAGTACGTCGGACCTGACACGCGACGCACCCCGGCTCATTGTCATCACTTTTATGGCGCATTACCTCATACAAGACAAGCCCCAAGCACCGTATGAATCCTCAAGCTTTCATGGATTTGTCTGGAGGCCATTTTTCCATGTCCGTGGGCATGTCACTAGGTGGCTCTGGGCACGCAGGACAAGACCCACGCCCAGGGGGGGTCGCCGACCACTCCCCCCCTAAAGAGACATTTATGCCTTTCCAGCTGTCCCACCAGGAAACATCAGCACTGACGAGGAGACATACTGGAGGGTTTAGACAACCCTGTGGGCACCACAGCGCATGAAAGTCAACACGTGTTGCCCTAAAAGATATATGAAACCGTAGGAACAGCCACCGATGTGACCCCTTAGGCACATGAAGGCCGCCGACACGTAGTAGCATTCATCCCGGGTAGCGTCCAACACCGCCGAGAAGACAGGCCCCATGTCCAGAGAGGGTCCTCACGCATGAAATGAATTCTCTTTAGGTGGTCATTGTCATTACATACGGGACACGACAACAGATGACAAACCCCACCGCAACGTCCTTCCTTTCAAGGCACGCCACACGCACCAAGACGGGCCTCGAGGCCCCTTCAAATCGTCTCACTCGGATGCCATTGTCTGGACAAGACTGTCAGTCCGCAGGATCACACATGCGACAAACCCCATCTCATTGTCATCGTTTTTAGGGCGCACTACCTCGGGCAAGACAAGCCCCAAGCACGAGACGAATCATCAGGAATTCATGGCACTGCGTCGATGCCATTTTCCATGTCACTCGGCATGTCATTGGGTGGCTCTAGGCACGCAGGACAAGACCCACGCCCAGGGGGGGTCGCCGACCACTCCCCCCCTAAAGAGACATTTATGCATTTCCAGCTATACCACCAGGAAACATCAACAGTGACGAGGAGACATACTGATGGGTTTAGACCACCCTAAGGGCACCGCAGTGCATGAAAGACAACACGGGTTGCCCTAAAAGAGCTATGAAACCATAGGAAGGGCCACCGACGTGACCCCTTAGGCACATGAAGGCCGCCGACACGTCATGGCATCCGCCCCGCGTCTCGTCCATCACCGCAGAGAAGACACGCCCCATGTCCAGAGCTGGTCCTCACGCCTCAAAGGAATTATCTTTAGGCGGTCATTGTCAATACATACCGTACCCAACAACATATGACAAACCCCACCACGTCGTCCTTCCTTGCAAGGCACACCGCATCCACCAAGGCAAGCCCCGAGGCCCCTTCAAATCGTCCCACTCGGATGGCGTTGTCTCCACGTGATTGTCAGTACGTCGGACCTGACACGCGACGCACCCCGGCTCATTGTCATCACTTTTATGACGCATTACCTCAGACAAGACAAGCCCCAAGCACCGTACGAATAATCAAGCTTTCATGGATTTGTCTGGAGGTCGTTTTTCCATGTTCGTGGGCATGTCACTGGGTGGCTCTGGGCACGCAGGACAAGACCCACGCCCAGGGGGGGTCGCCGACCACTCCCCCCCTAAAGAGACATTTATGCATTTCCAGCTGTCCCACCAGGAAACATCAGCACTGACGAGGACACATACTGATGGGTTCAGACAACCCAATGGGCACCACAACGCATGAAGGACAGCACGTGTTGCCCTAAAAGAGCTACGAATCCATACGAACAGCCACCAAAGTGACCCCTTAGGCACATGAAGGCCGCCGACACGTCATGGCATCCGTCCCGGGTATCATCCAACACCGCCGAGAAGACAGGACCCATGTCCAGAGCGGGTCCCCGCGCATGAAATGAATTATCTTTAGGCGGTCATTGTCTTTACATTCCGAACACAACAACATGTGACAAACCCCACCTCGACGTCCTTCCTTTCAAGAAACGCCGCATGCACCAAGACGGGCCCCGAGACCCCTTCAAATCGTCTCACTCGGATGCCATTGTCTGAACGCGACTGTCAGTCCGCAGGATCTCGAAGGCCACAAACACCATCCCATTGTCATCGTTTTTATGGCGCACTACCTCGGGCAAGACAAGCCCCAAGCACGGGACGAATCATCAGGCATTCATGGCATTAAGTCGATGTCATTTTGCATGTCAATGGGCATCACATTGGGTGGCTCTAGGCACGCAGGACAAGACCCACGCCCGGGGGGGTCGCCGACCACTCCCCCCCTAAAGAGACATTTATGCATTTCCAGCTATTCCACCAGGAAACATCAACACCGACGAGGAGACATACTGATGGGTTTAGACCACCCTGAGGGCAGGGCAGCGCATGAAAGGCAACACGTGTTTCCCTAAAAGAGCTATGAAACCATAGGAAGGGCCACCGACGTGGCCCCTTAGGCACATGAAGGCCGCCGACACGTCATGGCATCCGTCCCACGTATCGTCCATCACCACAGCGAAGACACGCCCCATGTCCAGAGCGGGTCCCCACGCATGAAAGGAATTCTCTTTAGGCGGTCATTGTCATTACATACCGGACCCAACAACATATGACAAACCCCACCTCATTGTCCTTCCATTCAAGGCACACCGCATCCACCAAGGCAAGCCCTGAGGCCCCTTCAAATCCTCTCACCCGGATGGCGTTGTCTCCACCTGATTGTCAGTACGGAGGACCTGACACGCGACGAAACCCGGCTCATTGTCATCACTTTTATGGCGCACTACCTCGAACAAGACAAGCCCCAAGCACCGGACGAATCATCAAGCTGTCTTTGCTTTGTCCGGAGGCTGTTTTTCCATGTCCGTGGGCATGTCACTGGGTGGCTCTGGGCACGCAGGACAAGACCCACGCCCAGGGGGGGTCGCCGACCACTCCCCCCCTAAAGAGACATTTATGCATTTCCAGCTGTCCCACCAGGAAACATCAGCACTGACGAGGAGACATACTGATGGGTTTAGACAACCCTGTGGGCACCACAGCGCATGAAAGACAACACGTGTTGCCCTAAAAGAGATATGAAACCATAGGAACAGCCACTGATGTGACCCCTTAGGCACATCAAGGCCGCCGACACGTAGTAGCATTCGTCGCGGGTAGCATCCAACGCCGCCGAGAAGACAGGCCCCATGTCCAGAGCGGGTCCTCGCGCATGAAATGAATTCTCTTTAGGTGGTCATTGTCATTACATACGGGACACGACAACATATGAAAAACCCCACCTCGACGTCCTTCCTTTCAAGGCACGCCGCATGCACCAAGACGGGCCCTGAGGCCCCTTCAAATCGTCTCACTCGGATGCCATTGTCTGGACGCGACTGTCAGTCCGCAGGATCGCACATGCGACAAACCCCGTCTCATTGCCATCGTTTTTAGGGCGCACTACCTCGGGCAAGACAAACCCCAAGCACGGGACGAATCATCAGGAATTCATGGCATTGCGTCGATGCCATTTTCCATGTCACTGGGCATGTCTGTGGGTGGCTCTCGGCACGCAGGACAAGACCCACGCCCAGGGGGGGTCGCCGACCACTCCCCCCCTAAAGAGACATTTATGCATTTCCAGCTATTCCACCAGGAAACATCAACACTGACGAGGAGACATACTGAGTGGTTTAGACCACCCAGAGGGAACCGCAGCGCATGAAAGGCAACACGTGTTGCCCTAAAAGGGCTATGAAACCATAGGAAGGGACACCGACGTGGCCCCTAAGGCACATGAAGGCCGCCGACACGTCATGGCATCCGTCCCGCGTATCGTCCAACACCGCCGAGGAGACAGGACCCATGTCCAGAGCGGGTCCTCACGCATGAAATGAATTCTCTTTAGGTGGTCATTGTCTTTACATACCGGACACAACAACATATGACAAACCCCACCTCAACGTCCTTCCTTTCAAGGCACGCCGCACGCACCAAGACGGGCCCCGAGGCCCCTTCAAATCGCCTCACTAGGATTCCATTGTCTGGACGCGATTGTCAGTCCGTAGGATCTCACAGGCGACAAACCCCACCCATCTCATTGTCATCGGTTTTATGGCGCACCACCTCGGGCAAGACAAGACCCTAGCACGGGAAGAATCATCAGGAATTCAGGGCATTGCGTCGATGCCATTTTCCATGTCACTGGGCATGTCATTGGGTGGCTCTAGGCACGCAGGACAAGACCCACGCCCAGGGGGGTCGCCGACCACTCCCCCCCTAAAGAGACATTTATGCATTTCCAGCTATCCCACCAGGAAACATCAACACTGACGAGGAGACATACTGATGGGTTTAGACCACCCTGAGGGCACCGCAGCGCATGAAAGACAACACGTGTTGCCCTAAAAGAGCTATGAAACCATAGGAAGGGCCACCGACGTGACCCCTTATGCACATGAAGGCCACCGACAAGTCATGGCATCCATCCCGCGTATCGTCGATCACCGCCGAGAAGACACGCCCCATGTCCAGAGCGGGTCCTCACTCATGAAAAGAATTCTCTTTAGGTGGTAATTGTAATTACATACAGGACCCAACAACATATGAAAAACCCCACCTCGACGTCCTTCCTTTCAAGGCACGTCGCATCCACCAAGACATGCCCCGAGGCCACTTCAAATCGTCTCACTCGGATGGCTTTGTCTCCACGCGATTGTCAGTTCGTCGGACCTGACACGCGACGAACCCCGTCTCATTGTCATCGCTTTTATGGGGCACTACCGCGGGCAAGACAAGCCCCAAGCACAGGAGGAATCATCTAGAGGCCATTTTTCCATGTCTGTGGGCATGTCACTGGGTGGCTCTGGGCACGCAGGACAAGACCCACGCCCAGGGGGGGTCGCCGACCACTCCCCCCCTAAAGAGACATTTCTGCATTTCCAGCTCTCCCACCAGGAAACATCAGCACTGACGAGGAGACATACTGAGTGGTTTAGACCACCCAGAGGGAACCGCAGCGCATGAAAGACAACACGTGTTGCCCTAAAAGAGCTATGAAACCATAGGAACGGCAACCGACGTGACCCCTTAGGCACGTGAAGGCCGCCGACACGTCATGGCATCCTTCCCGCGTATCGTCGACCACCGCCGAGAAGACAGACCCCATGTCCAGAGCGGGTCCTCACGCATGAAATGAATTCTCTTTAGGTGGTCGGTGTCGTTACATACCGAACCCAACAACATATGACAAACCCCAGCTCGGCGTCCTTCCTTTCAAGGCACCCCGCATCCACCAAGACAAGCCTCGAGGCCCCTTCAAATCGTCTCACTCGGATGGCATTGTCTCCACGCGATTGTCGGTACGTAGGACCTCACACGCGACGAACCCCGGCTCATTGTCAAAGCTTTTAAGGCGCACTACCCCGGAGAAGACAAGCCCCAAGCACCGGACGAATCATCACGCATTGATGGCATTGTCTAGAGGCCATTTTTCCATGTCCGTGGGCATGTCACTGGGTGGCTCGAGGCACGCAGGACAAGACCCACGCCCAGGGGGGGTCGCCGACCACTCCCCCCCTAAAGAGACATTTATGCATTTACAGCTATCCCACCAGGAAACATCAGCACTGACGAGGAGACATACTGAGTGGTTTAGACCACCCAGAGGGCACCCCAGCTCATGAAAGACAACGCGAGTTGCCCTAAAAGAGCTATGAAACCATAGGAACGGCCACCGACGTGACCCCTTAGGCACATGAAGGCCGCCGGCACGTCATGGCATCCGTCCCGCGTGTCGTCGACCACCGCCGAGAAGACAACCCCATGTCCAGAGCGGGTCCTCACGCATGAAACGAATTCTATTTAGGTGGTCATGGACGTTACATACCGGACCCAACAAGATATGGCAAACCCCAGCTCGGCGTCCTTCCTTTCAAGGCACCCCGCATCCACCAATGCAAGCCCCGATGCCCCTTCAAATCGTCTCACTCGGATGGAATTGTCTCCACGCGATTGTCAGTACGTAGGACCTGACACGCGACGAACCCCGACTCATTTTCAAAGCTTTGATGGCGCACTACCCCGGACAAGACAAGCCCCAAGCACCGGACGAATCATCAAGCATTCATGGGATTGTCTAGAGGCCATTTTTCCATGTCCGTGGGCATGTCATTGGGTGGCTCTGGGCACGCAGGACAAGACCCACGCCCAGGGGGGGTCGCCGACCACTCCCCCCCTAAAGAGACATTTATGCATTTCCAGCTATCCCACCAGGAAACATCATCAGTGACGAGGAGACATACTGAGGGGTTTAGACATCCCAGAGGTCAGTGCAGCGCATGAAAGACAACACGTGTTGCCCTAAAAGAGCTATGAAACCATAGGAACGACCACCGACGTGACCCCTTAGGCACTTGAAGGCCGCCGACACGTCATGGCATCCGTCCCGCGTATCGTCGATCACCGCCGAGAAGACATGCCCCATGTCCACAGCGGGTCCTCACGCATGAAATGAATTCTCATCAGGTGGTGATTGTCGTTACATATAGGACCCAACAACATTTCACCAACCACCACCTCCATGTCTTTACTTTTAAGGCACACCGCATCCACCAAGACAAGCCCCGAGGCCCCTTCAAATCGCCTCACCCGGATGGCATTGTCTCCACGCGATTGTCAGTACGTAGGACCTGACACGTGACGAACCCCGGCTCATTGTCATCGCTTTCATGGCGCAATACCCCGGACAAGACAAGCCCCAAGCACCGGACGAATCACCAAGCATTCATGGCATTGTCTAGAGGCCATTTTTTCATGTCCGTGGGCATGTCATTGGGTGGATCTGGGCGCGCAGGACAAGACCCACGCCCAGGGGGGGGGGTCGCCGACCACTCCCCCCCCCCCCTGAAGAGACATTTATGCATTTCCAGCTATCCCACCAGGAAACATCAACAGTGACGAGGAGACATACTGAGGGGTTTAGACGTCCCAGAGGGCAGCGCAGCGCATGAAAGACCACACGTGTGGCACTGAAAAACCTATGAAAACGTAGGAATGACCACCGACGTGACCCCTTAAGCGCAGGAAGGCCACCCACACGTCGTGGCATCCGTCCGACGTATCGTCCATCACCGGGGACATGACAAAACCCATGTCCCAAGTCCGTCCTCACGCAAGAATTGAATTTTATTTTGGTGATTGTCCTTACATACAGGAAACGACAACATATGACAAACCCCAGCTCAATGCCTTTCCATAGGCTGATTGCAAACCCCAAGCCCGCGCCGAATCATCCCACTTGGATGGCATTCTCAATCTCAGCCATTGGGGTCTCACTCGCTACAAACCCCAGCTCAAAGTCTTTCCTTTCAAAGTGCACCGCTTCCCACAAGCGAAGCCCCGAGTCCACTTCAAATAGTCTCGCTCGGAGGG
>CAUJRU010002587.1:35000-65000 GCA_963277665.1 Viscum album
TTGAATCTCGCCGCATATCAGGGCCATCCACGTACCACTTGGATCATAACCTGCCACAATTCTCCGTATATGCACTAGTATACCCAATTTCGATCAATCACTTCATAAACTACAAACAGAGCCCTCACCGACATGATGCATGCAGAATCTAAGTGCCCAGATGTAAATTTCATGCAATGTGGGAACAAACCTTTGGGAAACACGCAACCGAGGGACTATCAAGGGCCACACATCACCACCATGCACTAACATGCGATGGGGTCACAACATTCGATCTTCGCTCATCATTCATAAGAATTTCCTGCCCGAAACCTGATCATTTAGGATCGGACTACCCAACATTTTATAGGATCTCCCTGTAAAGAGTCTTCACCTCCCAATGATGCTCAAGTACACCGCACCGAAAAAATAGATCAGACTTCCAACACTTCTTTTATTCCAGAGACAAGAATGAATCATCATCGACGAGGTCTCAGCATTCATTCCTTCCTTTACCCAGCACCGATGAGAATAGCCAAACCGATCACTTCCCACGAATCCACAGGATCCCGGTTAATGAGTCATCACCTCCGCATGACGCTCGTGTATCTTGCAGAAACAGTAGATACACATTCTCAAGCCGCCCTTATGAACATCATCACCCAAGGCATGACTGAGGAGGAAGGCACCCCAACTTGTCCAATAATGAACCATGGCAACCGTTTGCCTGGTGGTGTGAGTTTCTCAGGACCCAAATAACTCACAGGTGGCCCCGACAATGCGTTGGGCAAAGCACTCCCGCAAATCACTGCCCAAGGAAGCTTGCTACGGTTCGCATGGAATATCACTGGTGGTGTGAGTTTCTCAGGACCCAAATAACTCACAGGTGGCCCCGACAATGCGTTGGGCAAAGCACTCCCGCAAATCACTGCCCAAGGAAGCTTGCTACGGTTCGCATGGAATATCACTGAATGGGAAATTTAGGAGCACGGTCTCTCATCCTGGTGATACCGACAGTTTCGCGCTTGAACCACTACCAAAATCCCACAACGCTCCAGAGAAGGTGAGGAAAAGGCAGGTACAGCAAAGGACGACAAAGGAACCCAATCCCACCATGCCTCCCACATCCCAACATCTGCAAGAACTCAACCACACTCGGTGGCTTTTAAGCATAGCCCGACCCGCAACGCTCCATGAAAGGTGAGGAAAAAGGTGGGTACGACAGGACGGGGAAACAACCCAATCCCGCCCATACCCCCCACATCCCACCAGTGAGGAAAAAGGTAGGAACGTCAGGGGATGAGGAGGGAAACCCCCATCCCGCCGTGCCTCCCACATCTCACATTCCGTAGGAACTCAACCGCCATGAGGCAGCTTTTAAGCAGACGAACCAGCAACGCTCAAGAGACGTCGAGGAAAAGGAGTCATGGTAGGTACGGGGGTCCTATGTCCCGCCGCGCCGCCCACATCCCACCATCCACAGGATCCCACAAACCGTGAGGCGGTATTTAAGCACCCAGCCCGCAATGCTCCACAGACGGGGAGGAAAAGGCAGGCACGTCAGGGGACGGGGCAAAAACCCAATCCCGCCGCGCCTCCCACATCCCACCATCCGCAGCAACTCAACCACCCTGAGGCGGCTTTTAAGCAAGCCAAGCCGCACTGCTCTAGAGAAGGCGAGGGAAGGGCATAAGCGTCGAGGGACGACAAAGGAACACCAACCCACCATGCCTCCCACATCCCACCATCCAAGGAACTCCGCCACCGACAGGTGGCCTTTTAAGCAAGCCCGGACCGCAACGCTCCATGAAAGGTGAGGAAAAAGGCGGGCACGGCATGAGACTGGGCAAAAACCCATTCTTTCCAATGCCCCCCACATCCCACCGGTGAGGAAAAGGAATTACAGCGTCCCACCGCCATGCCTCCCACATCCCACCTTCCGAAGGAACTCAACCGCCATGAGGCAGATTTTAAGCAGACGAACCCACAACGCTCCAGGGACGTTGAGGAAAAGGAGTCATGACAGGAACGGAGGCCCTATGTCCCGCCGCACCCCCCACATCCCACCATTCAAAAGAACTCAACCACCGTTGAGAAACTTTTAACCAAGAACCAGGACACCAACCATGCTCATCTATCATCATCCCATCCAAGTTATATCTGTCTAGTATCGCATCGTATTTTTAGCAAGCCCTTGGAAGACGGAACCGCAATTGTGCGAGAGAATTCAACCCAAGCATATAGACGGGGCCCCTACATCAGCACCAAAAAAATTCCACTACCAACAGGGAGAACTCCAAAGGGACAAGTGAGGGTCATCTAGGTGGAGCTCACCCACCTGGGGATTCTTCGCTTGAGATATAACCGAGGAGAAAGTCACCCCTGGCACTGATTTAATGAGACCCGTCACAGTATCACCATCTTTCGATTAGTTTGTCCTTTACATGCGGGACCTGATCTTTGAGACAGGCATATGACTAGTGGAAGGATCAGCCATGTAGCATCACCAACAACATCTGCATTGTTTGGGGTATGACTGAGCTGACCACTCAGACCCCAACACAAGCCCAAACCGTCGTCCCGAACATTCAATTCTGTTCGATTAGTTTGTCCTTTGTACATGCACAACCTGATCTTTGAGACAAGCATATGACTAATGGAAGGATCAGCCAGGTAGCATCACCAACCACATCTGCAATGTTTGAGGTATGACTGAGCAGACCACTCAGACCCCAACACAAGCCCCAACCATCTTCCCAAATCGACAGGATTCCCCTTAATGAGTCATCACCTCCGCATGACGCTCGTGTATCTTGCAGAAACAGTAGATACACATTCTCAAGCCACCCTTATGAACATCATCACCCAAGGCATGGCTGAGGAGGAAGGCACCCCAACTTGTCCAATAATGAACCATGGAAATCGTCACCCTGTTGGTGAGAGTTTCTTAGGACCCAAATAACTCGCACGTGGCCCCGACAATGCGTTGAGCAAAGCACTCCCACCAATCATTGCCCAAGGCAGCTTGCTATGGTTCGCATGAAATATCGCTGAATGAGAAATTTAGGAGCACGCTCTCGCATCCTGGTGATACCGACAGTTTCGCGCTTGAACCACTACCAAAATTCCACAACGCTCCAGAGAAGGTGAGGAAAAGGCGGTACAGCAAGGGACGACAAAGGAACCCAATCCCAACATGCCTCCCACATCCCAACATCTGCAAGAACTCAACCACACTCAGTGGATTTTAAGCAAAGCCCGACCCGCAACGCTCCATGAAAGGTGAGGAAAAAGGTGGGTACGACAGGACGGGGAAACAACCCAATCCCGCCCATACCCCCCACATCCCACCAGTGAGGGAAAAGGTAGGAACGTCAGGGGATGAGGAGGGAAACCCCCATCCCGCCGTGCCTCCCACATCTCACATTCCGTAGGAACTCAACCGCCATGAGGCAGCTTTTAAGCAGACGAACCAGCAACGCTCAAGAGACGTCGAGGAAAAGGAGTCATGGTAGGTACGGGGGTCCTATGTCCCGCCGCGCCGCCCACATCCCACCATCCACAGGATCCCACAAACCGTGAGGCGGTATTTAAGCACCCAGCCCGCAATGCTCCACAGACAGGGAGGAAAAGGCAGGCACGTCAGGGGACGGGGCAAAAACCCAATCCCGCCGCGCCCCCCACATCCCACCATCCGCAGCAACTCAACCACCCTGAGGCAGCTTTTAAGCAAGCAAAGCCGCACTGCTCTAGAGAAGGCGAGGGAAGGGCAGGAGCATCGAGGGACGACAAAGGAACACCAACCCACCATGCCTCCCACATCCCACCATCCAAGGAACTCCGCCACCAACAGGTGGCCTTTTAAGCAAGCCCGAACCGCAACGCTCCATGAAAGGTGAGGAAAAAGGCGGGCACGGCATGAGACTGGGCAAAAACCCATTCTTTCCAATGCCCCCCACATCCCACCGGTGAGGAAAAGGAATTACAGCGTCCCACCGCCATGCTTCCCACATCCCACCTTCCGAAGGAACTCAACCGCCGTGAGGCAGATTTTAAGCAGACGAACCCACAACGCTCCAGGGACGTTGAGGAAAAGGAGTCATGACAGGAACAGAGGCCCTATGTCCCGCCGCACCCCCCACATCCCACCATTCAAAAGAACTCAACCACCGTTGCGAAACTTTTAACCAAGAACCAGGACACCAACCATGCTCATCTATCATCATCCCATCCAAGTTATATCTGTCTAGTATCGCATCGTCTTTTTAGCAAGCCCTTGGAACCCGAAACCAAAATTGTGCGAGAGAATTCAACCCAAGCATATAGACGGGGCCCGTACATCAGCACCAACAAAATTCCACTACCAACAGGGAGAACTCCAAAGGGACAAGTGAGGGTCTTCAAGGTGGAGCTCACCCACCTGGGGATTCTTCGCTTGAGGTATAACCGAGGAGAAAGTCAGCCCTGGCACTGATTTAATGAGACCCGTCACAGTATCACCATCTTTCGATTAGTTTGTCCTTTACATGCGGGACCTGATCTTTGAGACAGGCATATGACTAGTGGAAGGATCAACCATGTAGCATCACCAACCACATCTGCAATGTTTGAGGTATGACTGAGCAGACCACTCAGACACCAACACAAGCCCAAACCGTCGTCCCGAGCATTCAATTCCATTCGATTAGTTTGTCCTTCGTACATGCACAGCCTGATCTTTGAGACAATCATATGACTAATGGAAAGATCAACCGGGTACCATCACCAACCACATCTGCAATGTTTGAGGTATGACTGAGCAGACCACTCAGACCCCAACACAAGCCCGAACCATCTCTTCCCAAATCGACATGTTTCCCCTTAATTAGTCATCACCTCTGCATGACGCTCGTGTATCTTGCAGAAACAGTAGATACACATTCTCAAGCCACCCTTATGAACATCATCACCCAAGGCATGACTGAGGAGGAAGGCACCCCAACTTGTCCAATAATGAACCATGGAAATCGTTACCCTGTTGGTGTGAGTTTCTTAGGACCCAAATAACTCGCACGTGGCCCCGACAATGCGTTGAGCAAAGCACTCCCACCAATCATTGCCCAAGGCAGCTTGCTATGGTTCGCATGGAATATCACTGAATGAGAAATTTAGGAGCACGCTCTCGCATCCTGGTGATACCGACAGTTTCGCGCTTGAACCACTACCAAAATTCCACAACGCTCCAGAGAAGGTGAGGAAAAGGCGGTACAGCAAGGGACGACAAAGGAACCCAATCCCACCATGCCTCCCACATCCCAACATCTGCAAGAACTCAACCACAATCAGTGGATTTTAAGCAAAGCCCGACCCGCAACGCTCCATGAAAGGTGAGGAAAAAGGTGGGTACGACAGGACGGGGAAACAACCCAATCCCACCCATACCCCCCACATCCCACCAGTGAGGAAAAAGGTAGGAACGTCAGGGGATGAGGAGGGAAACCCCCATCCCGCCGTGCCTCCCACATCTCACATTCCGTAGGAACTCAACCGCCATGAGGCAGCTTTTAAGCAGACGAACCAGCAACGCTCAAGAGACGTCGAGGAAAAGGAGTCATGGTAGGTACGGGGGTCCTATGTCCCGCCGCGCCGCCCACATCCCACCATCCACAGGATCCCACAAACCGTGAGGCGGTATTTAAGCACCCAGCCCGCAATGCTCCACAGACGGGGAGGAAAAGGCAGGCACGTCAGGGGACGGGGCAAAAACCCAATCCCGCCGCGCCTCCCACATCCCACCATCCGCAGCAACTCAACCACCCTGAGGCGGCTTTTAAGCAAGCCAAGCCGCACTGCTCTAGAGAAGGCGAGGGAAGGGCAGGAGCGTCGAGGGACGACAAAGGAACACCAACCCACCATGCCTCCCACATCCCACCATCCAAGGAACTCCGCCACCGACAGGTGGCCTTTTAAGCAAGCCCGAACCGCAACGCTCCATGAAAGGTGAGGAAAAAGGCGGGCACGGCATGAGACTGGGCAAAAACCCATTCTTTCCAATGCCCCCCACATCCCACCGGTGAGGAAAAGGAATTACAGCGTCCCACCGCCATGCCTCCCACATCCCACCTTCCGAAGGAACTCAACCGCCATGAGGCAGATTTTAAGCAGACGAACCCACAACGCTCCAGGGACGTTGAGGAAAAGGAGTCATGACAGGAACGGAGGCCCTATGTCCCGCCGCACCCCCCACATCCCACCATTCAAAAGAACTCAACCACCGTTGAGAAACTTTTAACCAAGAACCAGGACACCAACCATGCTCATCTATCATCATCCCATCCAAGTTATATCTGTCTAGTATCGCATCGTCTTTTTAGCAAGCCCTTGGAAGACGGAACCGCAATTGTGCGAGAGAATTCAACCCAAGCATATAGACGGGGCCCCTACATCAGCACCAAAAAAATTCCACTACCAACAGGGAGAACTCCAAAGGGACAAGTGAGGGTCATCTAGGTGGAGCTCACCCACCTGGGGATTCTTCGCTTGAGATATAACCGAGGAGAAAGTCACCCCTGGCACTGATTTAATGAGACCCGTCACAGTATCACCATCTTTCGATTAGTTTGTCCTTTACATGCGGGACCTGATCTTTGAGACAGGCATATGACTAGTGGAAGGATCAGCCATGTAGCATCACCAATAACATCTGCATTGTTTGGGGTATGACTGAGCTGACCACTCAGACCCCAACACAAGCCCAAACCGTCGTCCCGAACATTCAATTCTGTTCAATTAGTTTGTCCTTTGTACATGCACAACCTGATCTTTGAGACAAGCATATGACTAATGGAAGGATCAGCCAGGTAGCATCACCAACCACATCTGCAATGTTTGAGGTATGACTGAGCAGACCACTCAGACCCCAACACAAGCCCCAACCATCTTCCCAAATCGACAGGATTCCCCTTAATGAGTCATCACCTCCGCATGACGCTCGTGTATCTTGCAGAAACAGTAGATACACATTCTCAAGCCACCCTTATGAACATCATCACCCAAGGCATGGCTGAGGAGGAAGGCACCCCAACTTGTCCAATAATGAACCATGGAAATCGTCACCCTGTTGGTGAGAGTTTATTAGGACCCAAATAACTCGCACGTGGCCCCGACAATGCGTTGAGCAAAGCACTCCCACCAATCATTGCCCAAGGCAGCTTGCTATGGTTCGCATGAAATATCGCTGAATGAGAAATTTAGGAGCACGCTCTCGCATCCTGGTGATACCGACAGTTTCGCGCTTGAACCACTACCAAAATTCCACAACGCTCCAGAGAAGGTGAGGAAAAGGCGGTACAGCAAGGGACGACAAAGGAACCCAATCCCACCATGCCTCCCACATCCCAACATCTGCAAGAACTCAACCACACTCGGTGGCTTTTAAGCATAACCCGACCCGCAACGCTCCATGAAAGGTGAGGAAAAAGGTGGGTACGACAGGACGGGGAAACAACCCAATCCCGCCCATACCCCCCACATCCCACCAGTGAGGAAAAAGGTAGGAACGTCAGGGGATGAGGAGGGAAACCCCCATCCCGCCGTGCCTCCCACATCTCACATTCCGTAGGAACTCAACCGCCATGAGGCAGCTTTTAAGCAGACGAACCAGCAACGCTCAAGAGACGTCAAGGAAAAGGAGTCAGGGTAGGTACGGGGGTCCTATGTCCCGCCGCGCCGCCCACATCCCACCATCCACAGGATCCCACAAACCGTGAGGCGGTATTTAAGCACCCAGCCCGCAATGCTCCACAGACGGGGAGGAAAAGGCAGGCACGTCAGGGGACGGGGCAAAAACCCAATCCCGCCGCGCCTCCCACATCCCACCATCCGCAGCAACTCAACCACCCTGAGGCGGCTTTTAAGCAAGCCAAGCCGCACTGCTCTAGAGAAGGCGAGGGAAGGGCAGGAGCGTCGAGGGACGACAAAGGAACACCAACCCACCATGCCTCCCACATCCCACCATCCAAGGAACTCCGCCACCGACAGGTGGCCTTTTAAGCAAGCCCGAACCGCAACGCTCCATGAAAGGTGAGGAAAAAGGCGGGCACGGCATGAGACTGGGCAAAAACCCATTCTTTCCAATGCCCCCCACATCCCACCGGTGAGGAAAAGGAATTACAGCGTCCCACCGCCATACCTCCCACATCCCACCTTCCGAAGGAACTCAACCGCCATGAGGCAGATTTTAAGCAGACGAACCCACAACGCTCCAGGGACGTTGAGGAAAAGGAGTCATGACAGGAACGGAGGCCCTATGTCCCGCCGCACCCCCCACATCCCACCATTCAAAAGAACTCAACCACCGTTGCGAAACTTTTAACCAAGAACCAGGACACCAACCATGCTCATCTATCATCATCCCATCCAAGTTATATCTGTCTAGTATCGCATCGTATTTTTAGCAAGCCCTTGGAAGACGGAACCGCAATTGTGCGAGAGAATTCAACCCAAGCATATAGACGGGGCCCCTACATCAGCACCAAAAAAATTCCACTACCAACAGGGAGAACTCCAAAGGGACAAGTGAGGGTCTTCTAGGTGGAGCTCACCCACCTGGGGATTCTTCGCTTGAGATATAACCGAGGAGAAAGTCACCCCTGGCACTGATTTAATGAGACCCGTCACAGTATCACCATCTTTCGATTAGTTTGTCCTTTACATGCGGGACCTGATCTTTGAGACAGGCATATGACTAGTGGAAGGATCAGCCATGTAGCATCACCAACAACATCTGCATTGTTTGGGGTATGACTGAGCTGACCACTCAGACC
This sequence comes from Viscum album, assembly GCA_963277665.1. Lineage (NCBI taxonomy): Eukaryota > Viridiplantae > Streptophyta > Magnoliopsida > Santalales > Viscaceae > Viscum > Viscum album. Next base: position 43,784 of record CAUJRU010002587.1, read on the forward strand.
CCAACACAAGCCCAAACCGTCATCCCGAACATTCAATTCTGTTCGATTAGTTTGTCCTTTGTACATGCACAACCTGATCTTTGAGACAAGCATATGACTAATGGAAGGATCAGCCAGGTAGCATCACCAACCACATCTGCAATGTTTGAGGTATGACTGAGCAGACCACTCAGACCCCAACACAAGCCCCAACCATCTTCCCAAATCGACAGGATTCCCCTTAATGAGTCATCACCTCCGCATGACGCTCGTGTATCTTGCAGAAACAGTAGATACACATTCTCAAGCCACCCTTATGAACATCATCACCCAAGGCATGACTGAGGAGGAAGGCACCCCAACTTGTCCAATAATGAACCATGGAAATCGTTACCCTGTTGGTGTGAGTTTCTTAGGACACAAATAACTCACACGTGGCCCCGACAATGCGTTGAGCAAAGCACTCCCACCAATCATTGCCCAAGGCAGCTTGCTATGGTTCGCATGGAATATCGCTGAATGAGAAATTTAGGAGCACGCTCTCGCATCCTGGTGATACCGACAGTTTCGCGCTTGAACCACTACCAAAATTCCACAACGCTCCAGAGAAGGTGAGGAAAAGGCGGTACAGCAAGGGACGACAAAGGAACCCAATCCCAACATGCCTCCCACATCCCAACATCTGCAAGAACTCAACCACACTCAGTGGATTTTAAGCAAAGCCCGACCCGCAACGCTCCATGAAAGGTGAGGAAAAAGGTGGGTACGACAGGACGGGGAAACAACCCAATCCCGCCCATACCCCCCACATCCCACCAGTGAGGGAAAAGGTAGGAACGTCAGGGGATGAGGAGGGAAACCCCCATCCCGCCGTGCCTCCCACATCTCACATTCCGTAGGAACTCAACCGCCATGAGGCAGCTTTTAAGCAGACGAACCAGCAACGCTCAAGAGACGTCGAGGAAAAGGAGTCATGGTAGGTACGGGGGTCCTATGTCCCGCCGCGCCGCCCACATCCCACCATCCACAGGATCCCACAAACCGTGAGGCGGTATTTAAGCACCCAGCCCGCAATGCTCCACAGACGGGGAGGAAAAGGCAGGCACGTCAGGGGACGGGGCAAAAACCCAATCCCGCCGCGCCCCCCACATCCCACCATCCGCAGCAACTCAACCACCCTGAGGCAGCTTTTAAGCAAGCAAAGCCGCACTGCTCTAGAGAAGGCGAGGGAAGGGCAGGAGCGTCGAGGGACGACAAAGGAACACCAACCCACCATGCCTCCCACATCCCACCATCCAAGGAACTCCGCCACCAACAGGTGGCCTTTTAAGCAAGCCCGAACCGCAACGCTCCATGAAAGGTGAGGAAAAAGGCGGGCACGGCATGAGACTGGGCAAAAACCCATTCTTTCCAATGCCCCCCACATCCCACCGGTGAGGAAAAGGAATTACAGCGTCCCACCGCCATGCTTCCCACATCCCACCTTCCGAAGGAACTCAACCGCCGTGAGGCAGATTTTAAGCAGACGAACCCACAACGCTCCAGGGACGTTGAGGAAAAGGAGTCATGACAGGAACAGAGGCCCTATGTCCCGCCGCACCCCCCACATCCCACCATTCAAAAGAACTCAACCACCGTTGCGAAACTTTTAACCAAGAACCAGGACACCAACCAAGTTCATCTATCATCATCCCATCCAAGTTATATCTGTCTAGTATCGCATCGTCTTTTTAGCAAGCCCTTGGAACCCGAAACCAAAATTGTGCGAGAGAATTCAACCCAAGCATATAGACGGGGCCCGTACATCAGCACCAACAAAATTCCACTACCAACAGGGAGAACTCCAAAGGGACAAGTGAGGGTCTTCAAGGTGGAGCTCACCCACCTGGGGATTCTTCGCTTGAGGTATAACCGAGGAGAAAGTCAGCCCTGGCACTGATTTAATGAGACCCGTCACAGTATCACCATCTTTCGATTAGTTTGTCCTTTACATGCGGGACCTGATCTTTGAGACAGGCATATGACTAGTGGAAGGATCAACCATGTAGCATCACCAACCACATCTGCAATGTTTGAGGTATGACTGAGCAGACCACTCAGACCCCAACACAAGCCCAAACCGTCGTCCCGAGCATTCAATTCCATTCGATTAGTTTGTCCTTCGTACATGCACAGCCTGATCTTTGAGACAATCATATGACTAATGGAAAGATCAACCGGGTACCATCACCAACCACATCTGCAATGTTTGAGGTATGACTGAGCAGACCACTCAGACCCCAACACAAGCCCGAACCATCTCTTCCCAAATCGACATGTTTCCCCTTAATTAGTCATCACCTCTGCATGACGCTCGTGTATCTTGCAAAAACAGTAGATACACATTCTCAAGCCACCCTTATGAACATCATCACCCAAGGCATGACTGAGGAGGAAGGCACCCCAACTTGTCCAATAATGAACCATGGAAATCGTTACCCTGTTGGTGTGAGTTTCTTAGGACCCAAATAACTCGCACGTGGCCCCGACAATGCGTTGAGCAAAGCACTCCCACCAATCATTGCCCAAGGCAGCTTGCTATGGTTCGCATGGAATATCACTGAATGAGAAATTTAGGAGCACGCTCTCGCATCCTGGTGATACCGACAGTTTCGCGCTTGAACCACTACCAAAATTCCACAACGCTCCAGAGAAGGTGAGGAAAAGGCGGTACAGCAAGGGACGACAAAGGAACCCAATCCCACCATGCCTCCCACATCCCAACATCTGCAAGAACTCAACCACAATCAGTGGATTTTAAGCAAAGCCCGACCCGCAACGCTCCATGAAAGGTGAGGAAAAAGGTGGGTACGACAGGACGGGGAAACAACCCAATCCCACCCATACCCCCCACATCCCACCAGTGAGGAAAAAGGTAGGAACGTCAGGGGATGAGGAGGGAAACCCCCATCCCGCCGTGCCTCCCACATCTCACATTCCGTAGGAACTCAACCGCCATGAGGCAGCTTTTAAGCAGACGAACCAGCAACGCTCAAGAGACGTCGAGGAAAAGGAGTCATGGTAGGTACGGGGGTCCTATGTCCCGCCGCGCCGCCCACATCCCACCATCCACAGGATCCCACAAACCGTGAGGCGGTATTTAAGCACCCAGCCCGCAATGCTCCACAGACGGGGAGGAAAAGGCAGGCACGTCAGGGGACGGGGCAAAAACCCAATCCCGCCGCGCCCCCCACATCCCACCATCCGCAGCAACTCAACCGCCCTGAGGCAGCTTTTAAGCAAGCAGAGCCGCACTGCTCTAGAGAAGGCGAGGGAAGGGCAGGAGCGTCGAGGGACGACAAAGGAACACCAACCCACCATGCCTCCCACATCCCACCATCCAAGGAACTCCGCCACCAACAGGTGGCCTTTTAAGCAAGCCCGAACCGCAACGCTCCATGAAAGGTGAGGAAAAAGGCGGGCACGGCATGAGACTGGGCAAAAACCCATTCTTTCCAATGCCCCCCACATCCCACCGGTGAGGAAAAGGAATTACAGCGTCCCACCGCCATGCCTCCCACATCCCACCTTCCGAAGGAACTCAACCGCCATGAGGCAGATTTTAAGCAGACGAACCCACAACGCTCCAGGGACGTTGAGGAAAAGGAGTCATGACAGGAACGGAGGCCCTATGTCCCGCCGCACCCCCCACATCCCACCATTCAAAAGAACTCAACCACCGTTGCGAAACTTTTAACCAAGAACCAGGACACCAACCATGCTCATCTATCATCATCCCATCCAAGTTATATCTGTCTAGTATCGCATCGTCTTTTTAGCAAGCCCTTGGAACCCGAAACCAAAATTGTGCGAGAGAATTCAACCCAAGCATATAGACGGGGCCCTTACATCAGCACCAACAAAATTCCACTACCAACAGGGAGAACTCCAAAGGGACAAGTGAGGTTCTTCTAGGTGGAGCTCACCCACCTGGGGATTCTTCGCTTGATGTATAACCGAGGAGAAAGTCAGCCGTGTCACTGATTTAATGAGACCCTTCACAGTATCACCATCTTTCGATTAGTTTGTCCTTGTACATGCAGGACCTGATCTTTGAGACACGCATATGACTAGTGGAAGGATCACCCATGTAGCGTCACTAACCACATCTGCAATGTTTGAGGTATGACTGAGCAGACCACTCAGACCCCAACACAAGCCTAAACCGTCGTCCCGAGCATTCAATTCCATTCGATTAGTTTGTCCTTTGTACATGCACAACCTGATCTTTGATACAAGCATATGACTAATGGAAGGATCAGCCAGGTAGCATCACCAACCACATCTGCAATGTTTGAGGTATGACTGAGCAAACCACTCAGACCCCAACACAAGCCCAAACCATCTTCCCAAATCGACATGTTTCCCCTTAATTAGTCATCACCTCTGCATGACGCTCGTGTATCTTGCAAAAACAATAGATACACATTCTTCGCTTGATGTATAACCGAGGAGAACGTCAAACTTGTCACTGATTTAATGAGACCCTTCACAGTATCACCATCTTTCGGTTAGTTTGTCCCTGTACATGCACAGACTGATCTTTGAGACAAGCATATGACTAGTGTTCTCATCGGATATCCAACCAAGCCAAACCGTGTTCCATCATTCACATGGAAACATGTACAAGGACCAAATGAAAGCGAGGAGAAATTAAACCCCCACTTACGGATGAGGGTGCCAACGAGACCAACGTTCCCTTCCCAAAAAAGGGAGACCGCAGTATCTTGACAACCATCCACCACTCCCACACAATCGCGTAAGCACAACCATCAACCCACACAACTGACCGTCACACCTCGAGGGAAGCAACCCGAGAGGCATCACAATGCAGCACATGAAGGCAGGGAAAGCCCGCTATGCATGACACAAGGGAAGGATTGATATACCCAACCCCCTAGCGCCAACGAGACCAACGTTCCATTCCCAAAAAAGGGAGACCGCAGTATCTTGACAACCATCCACCACTTCCACACAATCGCATAAGGGCAACCATCAACCCACACAACTGATCATGCACAACCTGATCTTTGAGACAAGCATATGACTAGTAGAAGGATCAGCCATGTAGCATCACCAACATCATCTGCATTGTTTGAGGTATGACTGAGCTCACCACTCAGACCCCAACACAAGCCCAAACCATCATCCCGAACATTCAATTCCGTTCCATTAGTTTGTCCTTTGTACATGCACAACCTGATCTTTGGGACAAGCATATGACTAATGGAAGGATCAGCCAAGTTGCATCACCAACCACATCTGCAATGTTTGAGGTATGACTGAGCAGACCACTCAGACCCCAACACAAGCCCAAACCGTCTTTCCAAATCGACAGGAACCCAATTAATGAGTCATCACCTCTGCATGATGCTCAATACCGCAATTGTGCGAGAGAATTCAACCCAAGCATATAAACAGGGCCCGTATATCATAACTGACAAAATTCCACTACCAACAGGGAGAACTCCGAAGGGACAAGTGAGGGTCTTCTAGGTGGAGCTCACCCACCTGGGGATTCTTCTCTTGATGTATAACTGAGGAGAAAGTCAGCCCTGGCACTAATTTAATGAGACCCATCACAGTATCACCATCTTTCGATTAGTTTGTCTTTGTACATGCGGGACCTGATCTTTGAGTCAAGCATATGACTAGTTGAAGGATCAGCCATGTAGCATCACCAACAACATCTGCATTGTTTGAGGTATGACTGAGCTAACCACTCAGACCCCAACACAAGCCCAAACCGTCGTCCCGAACATTCAATTCCATTCGATTAGTTTTTCCTTTGTACATGCACCACCTGATCTTTGGGACAAGCATATGACTAATGGAAGGATCAGCCAGGTAGCATCACCAACCACATCTGCAATGTTTGAGGTATGACTGAGCAAACCACTCAGACCCCAACACAAGCCCAAACCATCTTCCCAAATCGACAGGATTCCCCTTAATGAGTCATCACCTCTGCGTGACGACGCTCGTGTATCTTGTCGAAACAATAGATACACATTCTTCGCTTGATGTATAACCGAGGAGAACGTCAAACTTGTCACTGATTTAATGAGACCCTTCACAATATCACCATCTTTCGGTTAGTTTGTCCCTGTACATGCACAGACTGATCTTTGAGACAAGCATTTGACTAGTGTTCTCAACGGATATCCAACCAAGCCAAACCGTGTTCCATCATTCACATGGAAACATGCACAAGGACCAAATGAAAGCGAGGAGAAATTAATCCCCCACTTACGGATGAGGGTGCCAACGAGACCAACGTTCCCTTCCCAAAAAAGGGAGACCGCAGTATCTTGACAACCATCCACCACTCCCACACAATCGCGTAAGCACAACCATCAACCCACACAACTGACCGTGACGCCTCAAGGGAAGCAACCCGAGAGGCATCACAATGCAGCACATGAAGGCAGGGAAAGCCCGCTATGCATGACACAAGGGAAGGATTTATATACCCAACCCCCTAGAGCCAAGGAGACCAACGTTCCCTTCCCAAAAAAGGGAGACCGCAGTATCTTGACAACCATCCACCACTCCCACACAATCGCGTAAGCACAACCATCAACCCACACAACTGACTGTGACGCCTCGAGGGAAGCAACCCGAGAGACATCACAATGCAGCACATGAAGGCAGGGAAAGCCCGCTATGCATGACACAAGGGAAGGATTTATATACCCAACCCCCTAGAGCCAAGGAGACCAACGTTCCCTTCCCAAAAAAGGGAGACCGCAGTATCTTGACAACCATCCACCACTCCCACACAATCGCGTAAGCACAACCATCAACCCACACAACTGACCGTGACGCCTCAAGGGAAGCAACCCCAGAGGCATCACAATGCAGCACATGAAGGCAGGGAAAGCCCGCTATGCATGACACAAGGGAAGGATTTATATACCCAACCCCCTAGAGCCAAGGAGACCAACGTTCCCTTCCCAAAAAAGGGAGACCGCAGTATCTTGACAACCATCCACCACTCCCACACAATCGCGTAAGCACAACCATCAACCCACACAACTGACTGTGACGCCTCGAGGGAAGCAACCCGAGAGACATCACAATGCAGCACATGAAGGCAGGGAAAGCCCGCTATGCATGACACAAGGGAAGGATTGATATACCCAACCCCCTAGAGCCAACGAGACCAACGTTCCCTTCCCAAAAAAGGAAGACCGCAGTATCTTGACAACCATCCACCACTCCCACACAATCGCATAAGCGCAACCATCAACCCACACAACTGATCATGCAGGACCTGACCTTTGAGACAAGCATATGACTAGTGGAAGGATCAGCCATGTAGCATCACCAACAACATCTGCATTGTTTGAGGTATGACTGAGCTCACCACTCAGACCCCAACACAAGCCCAAACCGTCGTCTCGAACATTCAATTCCGTTCGATTAGTTTGTCCTTTGTACATGCACAACCTGATTTTTGAGACAAGCATATGACTAATGGAAGGATCAGACAGGTTGCACCACCAACAACATCTGCAATGTTTGAGGTATGACTGAGCAGACCACTCAGACCCCAACACAATCCCAAACCGTCTTCCCAAATCGACAGGAACCCAATTAATGAGTCTTCACCTCTGCATGATGCTCAAAACCGCAATTGTGCGAGAGAATTCAACCCAAGCATATAAACAGGGCCCGTATATCAACACTAACAAAATTCCACTACCAACAGGGAGAACTCCGATGGGACAAGTGAGGATCTTCTAGGTGGAGCTCACCCACCTGGGGATTCTTCGCTTGATGTATAACCGAGGAGAAAGTCAGCCGTGTCACTGATTTAATGAGACCCTTCACAGTATCACCATCTTTCGATTAGTTTGTCCCTGTACATGCACTAACTGATCTTTGAGACAAGCATATGACTAGTGGAAGGATCAACCATGTAGCATTACCAACAACATCTGCATTGTTTGTGGTATAACTGAGCAGACCACTCAGACCCCAACACAAGCCCAAACCATCATCCCGAACATTCAATTCCGTTCGATTAGTTTATCCTTTGTAAATGCACAACCTGATCTTTGAGACAAGCATATGACTAATGGTAGGATCAGCCAGGTAGCATCACCAACCACATCTGCAATGTTTGAGGTATGACTGAGCAGACCACTCAAACCCCAACACAAGCCCAAATCATCTTCCCAAATCGACAGGATTCACCTTAATGAGTCATCACCTCTGCATGACGCTCGTGTATCTTGCAGAAACAATAGATACACATTCTTCGCTTGATGTAAAACCGAGGAGAACGTCAGACTTGTCCCTGATTTACTGAGACCCTTCACAGTATCACCATCTTCGATTAGTTTGTCCCTGTACATGCACAGACTGAACTTTGAGACAAGCATATGACTAGTGTTCTCAACGGATATCCAACCAAGCCAAACCGTGTTCCATCATTCACATGGAAACATGCACAAGGACCAAATGAAAGCGAGGAGAAATTAAACCCCCACTTACGGATGAGGGTGCCAACGAGACCAACGTTCCCTTCCCAAAAAAGGGAGACCGCAGTATCTTGACAACCATCCACCACTCCCACACAATCGCGTAAGCACAACCATCAACCCACACAGCTGATCGTGACGCCTCGAGGGATGCAACCCGAGAGGCATCACAATGCAGCACATGAAGGCAGGGAAAGCCCGCTATGCATGACACAAGGGAAGGATTGATATACCCAACCCCCTAGAGCCAACGAGACCAACGTTCCCTTCCCAAAAAAGGGAGACCGCGGTATCTTGACAACCATCCACCACTCCCACACAATCGCATAAGCGCAACCATCAACCCACACAACTGATCATGCAGGACCTGATCTTTGAGACAAGCATATGACTAGTGGAAGGATCAGACATGTAGAATCACCAACAACATCTGCATTGTTTGAGGTATGACTGAGCTCACCACTCAGACCCCAACACAAGCCCAAACCGTCGTCCCGAACATTCAATTCCGTTCGATTAGTTTGTCCATTGTACATGCACAACCTGATCTTTGAGACAAGCATATGACTAATGGAAGGATCAACAAGGTTGCATCACCAACCACATCTGCAATGTTTGAGGTATGACCCCACCTCAACGTCCTTCCCTTCAAGGCACGCCGCATGCACCAAGACGGGACTCGAGGCCCCTTCAAATCGTCTCACTCGGATGCCATTGTCTGGAAACGACTGTCAGCCCGCAAGATCACACATGCGACAAACCCCATCTCGTTGTCATCGTTTTTAGGGCGCACTACCTCGGGAAAGACAAGCCCCAAGCACGGGACGAATCATCGAGAATTCATGGCATTGCGTCCATGCCATTTTCCATGTCACTGGGCACGTCATCGGGTGGCTCTAGGCACGCAGGACAAGACCCACGCCCAGGGGGGGTCGCCGACCACTCCCCCCCCTAAAGAGACATTTATGCATTTCCAGCTATTCCACCAGGAAACATCAACAGTGACGAGGAGACATACTGATGGGTTTAGACCACCCTAAGGGCACCGCAGTGCATGAAAGACAACACGGGTTGCCCTAAAAGAGCTATGAAACCATAGGAAGGGCCACCGACGTGACCCCTTAGGCACATGAAGGCCGCCGACACGTCATGGCATCCGTCCCGCGTCTCGTCCATCACCGCAGAGAAGACACGCCCCATGTCCAGAGCGGGTCCTCACGCATGAAAGGAATTATCTTGAGGCGGTCATTGTCATTACATACCGTACCCAACAACATATGACAAACCCCACCACGTCGTCCTTCCTTGCAAGGCACACCGCATCCTCCAAGGCAAGCCCCGATGCCCCTTCAAATCGTCCCACTCGGGTGGCGTTGTCTCCACGTGATTGTCAGTACGTCGGACCTGACACGCGACGCACCCCGGCTCATTGTCATCACTTTTATGGCGCATTACCTCAGACAAGACAAGCCCCAAGCACCGTATGAATCCTCAAGCTTTCATGGATTTGTCTGGAGGCCATTTTTCCATGTCCGTGGGCATGTCACTAGGTGGCTCTGGGCACGCAGGACAAGACCCACGCCCAGGGGGGGTCGCCGACCACTCCCCCCCTAAAGAGACATTTATGCATTTTCAGCTGTCCCACCAGGAAACATCAGCACTGACGAGGAGACATACTAACGGGTTTAGACAACCCTGTGGGCACCACAGCGCATGAAAGACAACACGTGTTGCCCTAAAAGATATATGAAACCATAGGAACAGCCACCGATGTGACCCCTTAGGCACATGAAGGCCGCCGACACGTAGTAGCATTCATCCCGGGTAGCGTCCAACACCGCCGAGAAGACAGGCCCCATGTCCAGAGAGGGTCCTCACGCATGAAATGAATTCTCTTTAGGTGGTCATTGTCATTACATACGGGACACGACAACAGATGACAAACCCCACCGCAACGTCCTTCCTTTCAAGGCACGCCACACGCACCAAGACGGGCCTCGAGGCCCCTTCAAATCGTCTCACTCGGATGCCATTGTCTGGACACGACTGTCAGTCCGCAGGATCACACATGCGACAAACCCCATCTCATTGTCATCGTTTTTAGGGCGCACTACCTCGGGCAAGACAAGCCCCAAGCACGGGACGAATCATCAGAAATTCATGGCACTGCGTCGATGCCATTTTCCATGTCACTCGGCATGTCAGTGGGTGGCTCTAGGCACGCAGGACAAGACCCACGCCCAAGGGGGGTCGCCGACCACTCCCCCCCTAAAGAGACATTTATGCATTTCCAGCTATACCACCAGGAAACATCAACAGTGACGAGGAGACATACTGATGGGTTTAGACCACCCTAAGGGCACCGCAGTGCATGAAAGACAACACGGGTTGCCCTAAAAGAGCTATGAAACCATAGGAAGGGCCACCGACGTGACCCCTTAGGCACATGAAGGCCGCCGACACGTCATGGCATCCGTCCCGCGTCTCGTCCATCACCGCAGAGAAGACGCGCCCCATGTCCAGAGCGAGTCCTCACGCCTCAAAGGAATTATCTTTAGGTGGTCATTGTCAATACATACCGTACCCAACAACATATGACAAACCCCACCACATCGTCCTTCCTTGCAAGGCACACCGCATCCACCAAGGCAAGCCCCGAGGCCCCTTCAAATCGTCTCACTCGGATGCCGTTGTCTCCACGTGATCGTCAGTACGTCGGACCTCACACACGCGACAAACCCCATCTCATTGTCATCGTTTTTATGGCGCACTACCTCGGGCAAGACAAGCCCGAAGCACGGGACGAATCATCAGGAATTCTTGGCATTGCGTCGATGCCATTTTCCACGTCACTCGGCGTGGGTCTGACACGCGACGCACCCCAGCTCATTGTCATCACTTTTATGGCGCATTACCTCAGAAAAGACAAGCCCCAAGCACCGTACGAATCATCAGGCTTTCATGGATTCATCTGGAGGCCGTTTTTCCATGTCTGTGGGCATGTCACTGGGTGGCTCTGGGCACACAGGACAAGACCCACGCCCAGGGGGGGTCGCCGACCACTCCCCCCCTAAAGAGACATTTATGCATTTCCAGCTGTCCCACCAGGAAACATCAGCACTGACGAGGAGACATACTAACGGGTTTAGACAACCCTGTGGGCACCACAGCGCATGAAAGACAACACGTGTTGCCCTAAAAGATATATGAAACCCTAGGAACAGCCACCGATGTGACCCCTTAGGCACATGAAGGCCGCCGACACGTAGTAGCATTCATCCCGGGTAGCGTCCAACACCGCCGAGAAGACAGGCCCCATGTCCAGAGAGGGTCCTCACGCATGAAATGAATTCTCTTTAGGTGGTCATTGTCATTACATACGGGACACGACAACAGATGACAAACCCCACCGCAACGTCCTTCCTTTCAAGGCACGCCACACGCACCAAGACGGGCCTCGAGGCCCCTTCAAATCGTCTCACTCGGATGCCATTGTCTGGACACGACTGTCAGTCCGCAGGATCACACATGCGACAAACCCCATCTCATTGTCATCGTTTTTAGGGCGCACTACCTCGGGCAAGACAAGCCCCAAGCACGGGACGAATCATCAGAAATTCATGGCACTGCGTCGATGCCATTTTCCATGTCACTCGGCATGTCAGTGGGTGGCTCTAGGCACGCAGGACAAGACCCACGCCCAGGGGGGGTCGCCGACCACTCCCCCCCTAAAGAGACATTTATGCATTTCCAGCTATACCACCAGGAAACATCAACAGTGACGAGGAGACATACTGATGGGTTTAGACCACCCTAAGGGCACCGCAGTGCATGAAAGACAACACGGGTTGCCCTAAAAGAGCTATGAAACCATAGGAAGGGCCACCGACGTGACCCCTTAGGCACATGAAGGCCGCCGACACGTCATGGCATCCGTCCCGCGTCTCGTCCATCACCGCAGAGAAGACGCGCCCCATGTCCAGAGCGAGTCCTCACGCCTCAAAGGAATTATCTTTAGGTGGTCATTGTCAATACATACCGTACCCAACAACATATGACAAACCCCACCACATCGTCCTTCCTTGCAAGGCACACCGCATCCACCAAGGCAAGCCCCGAGGCCCCTTCAAATCGTCTCACTCGGATGCCGTTGTCTCCACGTGATCGTCAGTACGTCGGACCTCACACACGCGACAAACCCCATCTCATTGTCATCGTTTTTATGGCGCACTACCTCGGGCAAGACAAGCCCGAAGCACGGGACGAATCATCAGGAATTCTTGGCATTGCGTCGATGCCATTTTCCACGTCACTCGGCGTGGGTCTGACACGCGACGCACCCCAGCTCATTGTCATCACTTTTATGGCGCATTACCTCAGACAAGACAAGCCCCAAGCACCGTACGAATCATCAGGCTTTCATGGATTCGTCTGGAGGCCGTTTTTCCATGTCCGTGGGCATGTCACTGGGTGGCTCTGGGCACACAGGACAAGACCCACGCCCAGGGGGGGTCGCCGACCACTCCCCCCCTAAAGAGACATTTATGCATTTCCAGCTGTCCCACCAGGAAACATCAGCACTGACGAGGAGACATACTGATGGGTTCAGACAACCCTGTGGGCACCACAGCGCATGAAAGACAACACGTGTTGCCCTAAAAGAGATATGAAACCATAGGAATAGCCACCAATGTGACCCCTTAGGCACATCAAGGCCGCCATCACGTACTAGCATCCATCCCGGGTAGCGTCCAACACCGCCGAGAAGACAGGACCCATGTCCAGAGAGGGTCCTCACGCATGAAATGAATTCTCTTTAGGTGGTCATTATCATTACATACGGGACACGAAAACACATGAATAACCACACCTCAACGTCCTTCCTTTCAAGGCACACCGCAGGCACCAAGACGGGCCTCGAGGCCCCTTCAAATCGTCTCACTCGGATGCCTTTGTCTGGAAACGACTGTCAGCCCGCAAGATCACACATGCGACAAAACCCATCTCATTGTCATCGTTTTTAGGGCGCACTACCTCGGGAAAGACAAGCCCCAAGCACGGGACGAATCATCAAGAATTCATGGCATTGCGTCGATGCCATTTTCCATGTCCCTGGGCATGTCATTGGGTGGCTCTAGGCACGCAGGACAAGACCCACGCCCAGGGGGGGTCGCCGACCACTCCCCCCCTAAAGAGACATTTATGCATTTCCAGCTATTCCACCAGGAAACATCAAAAGTGACGAGGAGACATACTGAGGGGTTTAGACCACCCTAAGGGCACCGCAGTGCATGAAAGACAACACGGGTTGCCCTAAAAGAGCTATGAAACCATAGGAAGGGCCACCGACGTGACCCCTTAGGCACATGAAGGCCGCCGACACGTCATGACATCCGTCCCGCGTCTCGTCCATCACCGCAGAGAAGACACGCCCCATGTCCAGAGCGGGTCCTCACGCATGAAATGAATTATCTTTAGGCGGTCATTGTCATTACATACCGTACCCAACAACATATGACAAACCCCACCACGTCGTCCTTCCTTGCAAGGCACACCGCATCCTCCAAGGCAAGCCCCGATGCCCCTTCAAATCGTCCCACTCGGGTGGCGTTGTCTCCACGTGATTGTCAGTACGTCGGACCTGACACGCGACGCACCCCGGCTCATTGTCATCACTTTTATGGCGCATTACCTCATACAAGACAAGCCCCAAGCACCGTATGAATCCTCAAGCTTTCATGGATTTGTCTGGAGGCCATTTTTCCATGTCCGTGGGCATGTCACTAGGTGGCTCTGGGCACGCAGGACAAGACCCACGCCCAGGGGGGGTCGCCGACCACTCCCCCCCTAAAGAGACATTTATGCCTTTCCAGCTGTCCCACCAGGAAACATCAGCACTGACGAGGAGACATACTGGAGGGTTTAGACAACCCTGTGGGCACCACAGCGCATGAAAGTCAACACGTGTTGCCCTAAAAGATATATGAAACCGTAGGAACAGCCACCGATGTGACCCCTTAGGCACATGAAGGCCGCCGACACGTAGTAGCATTCATCCCGGGTAGCGTCCAACACCGCCGAGAAGACAGGCCCCATGTCCAGAGAGGGTCCTCACGCATGAAATGAATTCTCTTTAGGTGGTCATTGTCATTACATACGGGACACGACAACAGATGACAAACCCCACCGCAACGTCCTTCCTTTCAAGGCACGCCACACGCACCAAGACGGGCCTCGAGGCCCCTTCAAATCGTCTCACTCGGATGCCATTGTCTGGACAAGACTGTCAGTCCGCAGGATCACACATGCGACAAACCCCATCTCATTGTCATCGTTTTTAGGGCGCACTACCTCGGGCAAGACAAGCCCCAAGCACGAGACGAATCATCAGGAATTCATGGCACTGCGTCGATGCCATTTTCCATGTCACTCGGCATGTCATTGGGTGGCTCTAGGCACGCAGGACAAGACCCACGCCCAGGGGGGGTCGCCGACCACTCCCCCCCTAAAGAGACATTTATGCATTTCCAGCTATACCACCAGGAAACATCAACAGTGACGAGGAGACATACTGATGGGTTTAGACCACCCTAAGGGCACCGCAGTGCATGAAAGACAACACGGGTTGCCCTAAAAGAGCTATGAAACCATAGGAAGGGCCACCGACGTGACCCCTTAGGCACATGAAGGCCGCCGACACGTCATGGCATCCGCCCCGCGTCTCGTCCATCACCGCAGAGAAGACACGCCCCATGTCCAGAGCTGGTCCTCACGCCTCAAAGGAATTATCTTTAGGCGGTCATTGTCAATACATACCGTACCCAACAACATATGACAAACCCCACCACGTCGTCCTTCCTTGCAAGGCACACCGCATCCACCAAGGCAAGCCCCGAGGCCCCTTCAAATCGTCCCACTCGGATGGCGTTGTCTCCACGTGATTGTCAGTACGTCGGACCTGACACGCGACGCACCCCGGCTCATTGTCATCACTTTTATGACGCATTACCTCAGACAAGACAAGCCCCAAGCACCGTACGAATAATCAAGCTTTCATGGATTTGTCTGGAGGTCGTTTTTCCATGTTCGTGGGCATGTCACTGGGTGGCTCTGGGCACGCAGGACAAGACCCACGCCCAGGGGGGGTCGCCGACCACTCCCCCCCTAAAGAGACATTTATGCATTTCCAGCTGTCCCACCAGGAAACATCAGCACTGACGAGGACACATACTGATGGGTTCAGACAACCCAATGGGCACCACAACGCATGAAGGACAGCACGTGTTGCCCTAAAAGAGCTACGAATCCATACGAACAGCCACCAAAGTGACCCCTTAGGCACATGAAGGCCGCCGACACGTCATGGCATCCGTCCCGGGTATCATCCAACACCGCCGAGAAGACAGGACCCATGTCCAGAGCGGGTCCCCGCGCATGAAATGAATTATCTTTAGGCGGTCATTGTCTTTACATTCCGAACACAACAACATGTGACAAACCCCACCTCGACGTCATTCCTTTCAAGAAACGCCGCATGCACCAAGACGGGCCCCGAGACCCCTTCAAATCGTCTCACTCGGATGCCATTGTCTGAACGCGACTGTCAGTCCGCAGGATCTCGAAGGCCACAAACACCATCCCATTGTCATCGTTTTTATGGCGCACTACCTCGGGCAAGACAAGCCCCAAGCACGGGACGAATCATCAGGCATTCATGGCATTAAGTCGATGTCATTTTGCATGTCAATGGGCATCACATTGGGTGGCTCTAGGCACGCAGGACAAGACCCACGCCCGGGGGGGTCGCCGACCACTCCCCCCCTAAAGAGACATTTATGCATTTCCAGCTATTCCACCAGGAAACATCAACACCGACGAGGAGACATACTGATGGGTTTAGACCACCCTGAGGGCAGGGCAGCGCATGAAAGGCAACACGTGTTTCCCTAAAAGAGCTATGAAACCATAGGAAGGGCCACCGACGTGGCCCCTTAGGCACATGAAGGCCGCCGACACGTCATGGCATCCGTCCCACGTATCGTCCATCACCACAGCGAAGACACGCCCCATGTCCAGAGCGGGTCCCCACGCATGAAAGGAATTCTCTTTAGGCGGTCATTGTCATTACATACCGGACCCAACAACATATGACAAACCCCACCTCATTGTCCTTCCATTCAAGGCACACCGCATCCACCAAGGCAAGCCCTGAGGCCCCTTCAAATCCTCTCACCCGGATGGCGTTGTCTCCACCTGATTGTCAGTACGGAGGACCTGACACGCGACGAAACCCGGCTCATTGTCATCACTTTTATGGCGCACTACCTCGAACAAGACAAGCCCCAAGCACCGGACGAATCATCAAGCTGTCTTTGCTTTGTCCGGAGGCTGTTTTTCCATGTCCGTGGGCATGTCACTGGGTGGCTCTGGGCACGCAGGACAAGACCCACGCCCAGGGGGGGTCGCCGACCACTCCCCCCCTAAAGAGACATTTATGCATTTCCAGCTGTCCCACCAGGAAACATCAGCACTGACGAGGAGACATACTGATGGGTTTAGACAACCCTGTGGGCACCACAGCGCATGAAAGACAACACGTGTTGCCCTAAAAGAGATATGAAACCATAGGAACAGCCACTGATGTGACCCCTTAGGCACATCAAGGCCGCCGACACGTAGTAGCATTCGTCGCGGGTAGCATCCAACGCCGCCGAGAAGACAGGCCCCATGTCCAGAGCGGGTCCTCGCGCATGAAATGAATTCTCTTTAGGTGGTCATTGTCATTACATACGGGACACGACAACATATGAAAAACCCCACCTCGACGTCCTTCCTTTCAAGGCACGCCGCATGCACCAAGACGGGCCCTGAGGCCCCTTCAAATCGTCTCACTCGGATGCCATTGTCTGGACGCGACTGTCAGTCCGCAGGATCGCACATGCGACAAACCCCGTCTCATTGCCATCGTTTTTAGGGCGCACTACCTCGGGCAAGACAAGCCCCAAGCACGGGACGAATCATCAGGAATTCATGGCATTGCGTCGATGCCATTTTCCATGTCACTGGGCATGTCTGTGGGTGGCTCTCGGCACGCAGGACAAGACCCACGCCCAGGGGGGGTCGCCGACCACTCCCCCCCTAAAGAGACATTTATGCATTTCCAGCTATTCCACCAGGAAACATCAACACTGACGAGGAGACATACTGAGTGGTTTAGACCACCCAGAGGGAACCGCAGCGCATGAAAGGCAACACGTGTTGCCCTAAAAGGGCTATGAAACCATAGGAAGGGACACCGACGTGGCCCCTAAGGCACATGAAGGCCGCCGACACGTCATGGCATCCGTCCCGCGTATCGTCCAACACCGCCGAGGAGACAGGACCCATGTCCAGAGCGGGTCCTCACGCATGAAATGAATTCTCTTTAGGTGGTCATTGTCTTTACATACCGGACACAACAACATATGACAAACCCCACCTCAACGTCCTTCCTTTCAAGGCACGCCGCACGCACCAAGACGGGCCCCGAGGCCCCTTCAAATCGCCTCACTAGGATTCCATTGTCTGGACGCGATTGTCAGTCCGTAGGATCTCACAGGCGACAAACCCCACCCATCTCATTGTCATCGGTTTTATGGCGCACCACCTCGGGCAAGACAAGACCCTAGCACGGGAAGAATCATCAGGAATTCAGGGCATTGCGTCGATGCCATTTTCCATGTCACTGGGCATGTCATTGGGTGGCTCTAGGCACGCAGGACAAGACCCACGCCCAGGGGGGTCGCCGACCACTCCCCCCCTAAAGAGACATTTATGCATTTCCAGCTATCCCACCAGGAAACATCAACACTGACGAGGAGACATACTGATGGGTTTAGACCACCCTGAGGGCACCGCAGCGCATGAAAGACAACACGTGTTGCCCTAAAAGAGCTATGAAACCATAGGAAGGGCCACCGACGTGACCCCTTATGCACATGAAGGCCACCGACAAGTCATGGCATCCATCCCGCGTATCGTCGATCACCGCCGAGAAGACACGCCCCATGTCCAGAGCGGGTCCTCACTCATGAAAAGAATTCTCTTTAGGTGGTAATTGTAATTACATACAGGACCCAACAACATATGAAAAACCCCACCTCGACGTCCTTCCTTTCAAGGCACGTCGCATCCACCAAGACATGCCCCGAGGCCACTTCAAATCGTCTCACTCGGATGGCTTTGTCTCCACGCGATTGTCAGTTCGTCGGACCTGACACGCGACGAACCCCGTCTCATTGTCATCGCTTTTATGGGGCACTACCGCGGGCAAGACAAGCCCCAAGCACAGGAGGAATCATCTAGAGGCCATTTTTCCATGTCTGTGGGCATGTCACTGGGTGGCTCTGGGCACGCAGGACAAGACCCACGCCCAGGGGGGGTCGCCGACCACTCCCCCCCTAAAGAGACATTTCTGCATTTCCAGCTCTCCCACCAGGAAACATCAGCACTGACGAGGAGACATACTGAGTGGTTTAGACCACCCAGAGGGAACCGCAGCGCATGAAAGACAACACGTGTTGCCCTAAAAGAGCTATGAAACCATAGGAACGGCAACCGACGTGACCCCTTAGGCACGTGAAGGCCGCCGACACGTCATGGCATCCTTCCCGCGTATCGTCGACCACCGCCGAGAAGACAGACCCCATGTCCAGAGCGGGTCCTCACGCATGAAATGAATTCTCTTTAGGTGGTCGGTGTCGTTACATACCGAACCCAACAACATATGACAAACCCCAGCTCGGCGTCCTTCCTTTCAAGGCACCCCGCATCCACCAAGACAAGCCTCGAGGCCCCTTCAAATCGTCTCACTCGGATGGCATTGTCTCCACGCGATTGTCGGTACGTAGGACCTCACACGCGACGAACCCCGGCTCATTGTCAAAGCTTTTAAGGCGCACTACCCCGGAGAAGACAAGCCCCAAGCACCGGACGAATCATCACGCATTGATGGAATTGTCTAGAGGCCATTTTTCCATGTCCGTGGGCATGTCACTGGGTGGCTCGAGGCACGCAGGACAAGACCCACGCCCAGGGGGGGTCGCCGACCACTCCCCCCCTAAAGAGACATTTATGCATTTACAGCTATCCCACCAGGAAACATCAGCACTGACGAGGAGACATACTGAGTGGTTTAGACCACCCAGAGGGCACCCCAGCTCATGAAAGACAACGCGAGTTGCCCTAAAAGAGCTATGAAACCATAGGAACGGCCACCGACGTGACCCCTTAGGCACATGAAGGCCGCCGGCACGTCATGGCATCCGTCCCGCGTGTCGTCGACCACCGCCGAGAAGACAACCCCATGTCCAGAGCGGGTCCTCACGCATGAAACGAATTCTATTTAGGTGGTCATGGACGTTACATACCGGACCCAACAAGATATGGCAAACCCCAGCTCGGCGTCCTTCCTTTCAAGGCACCCCGCATCCACCAATGCAAGCCCCGATGCCCCTTCAAATCGTCTCACTCGGATGGAATTGTCTCCACGCGATTGTCAGTACGTAGGACCTGACACGCGACGAACCCCGACTCATTTTCAAAGCTTTGATGGCGCACTACCCCGGACAAGACAAGCCCCAAGCACCGGACGAATCATCAAGCATTCATGGGATTGTCTAGAGGCCATTTTTCCATGTCCGTGGGCATGTCATTGGGTGGCTCTGGGCACGCAGGACAAGACCCACGCCCAGGGGGGGTCGCCGACCACTCCCCCCCTAAAGAGACATTTATGCATTTCCAGCTATCCCACCAGGAAACATCATCAGTGACGAGGAGACATACTGAGGGGTTTAGACATCCCAGAGGTCAGTGCAGCGCATGAAAGACAACACGTGTTGCCCTAAAAGAGCTATGAAACCATAGGAACGACCACCGACGTGACCCCTTAGGCACTTGAAGGCCGCCGACACGTCATGGCATCCGTCCCGCGTATCGTCGATCACCGCCGAGAAGACATGCCCCATGTCCACAGCGGGTCCTCACGCATGAAATGAATTCTCATCAGGTGGTGATTGTCGTTACATATAGGACCCAACAACATTTCACCAACCACCACCTCCATGTCTTTCCTTTTAAGGCACACCGCATCCACCAAGACAAGCCCCGAGGCCCCTTCAAATCGCCTCACCCGGATGGCATTGTCTCCACGCGATTGTCAGTACGTAGGACCTGACACGTGACGAACCCCGGCTCATTGTCATCGCTTTCATGGCGCAATACCCCGGACAAGACAAGCCCCAAGCACCGGACGAATCACCAAGCATTCATGGCATTGTCTAGAGGCCATTTTTTCATGTCCGTGGGCATGTCATTGGGTGGATCTGGGCGCGCAGGACAAGACCCACGCCCAGGGGGGGGGGTCGCCGACCACTCCCCCCCCCCCCTGAAGAGACATTTATGCATTTCCAGCTATCCCACCAGGAAACATCAACAGTGACGAGGAGACATACTGAGGGGTTTAGACGTCCCAGAGGGCAGCGCAGCGCATGAAAGACCACACGTGTGGCACTGAAAAACCTATGAAAACGTAGGAATGACCACCGACGTGACCCCTTAAGCGCAGGAAGGCCACCCACACGTCGTGGCATCCGTCCGACGTATCGTCCATCACCGGGGACATGACAAAACCCATGTCCCAAGTCCGTCCTCACGCAAGAATTGAATTTTAT